>JAKTXX010000022.1:0-216400 GCA_030578635.1 Kodamaea sp. yHQL451
GAACCCCGGTCTACCACGCGACAAGCGGTAATTCTAGCCACTAAACTATCACGGACGTTTTTCTTGAATTTGTGATTTTTTTGTAGGCTACATGCTCAAAATCCAAAATCACGTGACCCCTTAAATCCGGCAAATATATGTAATCACCATCATCACGCAGATCTATTTTGCACCTGTCAAACTTATAAATCATAATTTGCCATCAGTGTTCTTAATTGACATAACAAACCTGACCATATCTACGGACATTATCTAAGCATTAACATGAGCGTATTCATCTTGGGATCTACCGGACTTGTGGGCCGTTCCACGTTGGTAGCGGCTAACAAAGCAGCTCAGATTGAGACTATAGCCACAGTTAGTCGTCGTTCTCCCCAGGAATCGGGGCCTAAAATCAAGTCTTTTGAAGAGAAAGATTCTGCCAAGTGGCCGGAAGTGATTTCTGCCGAGGGCAAAGGGTTCAAGGCGTTTATCTCTGCTTTTGGAACCACCAGAGCCAATGCTGGATCTGCAGAAAACTTCAAGAAGATTGATTACGGAATCAACTATGAGGCAGCCAAAGCCGCCAAGGAAGCCGGTGTCGAGACGTTTGTGTTGGTATCTACCTTGGGAGCCAACGCCAACTCGTTTCTTCTTTATTCCAGCACCAAGGGTAAATTGGAAGACGATATCATCAAGCTCCAATTCCCCAGAACTGTGATCTTGAGACCTGGTGTTTTGTTTGGGGCCAGAGAAACCAGCAAGGGCTACATCGTGGGACTTGCTGAGTCGTTTGCTAGGTCTACCCGTAACACTCCTTTGTCGTTTGTTGTACGTGGTATTGATGGAGATCATGTGGGCCAAATTGCAGTTCAACAGGCATTGGAACCATTTACTCCAGGCTCGAAGCCGGTGGTGAAGATCATCGAGGCTTCTCAAATGGCCGAGTTGGCCAAGAAGTTGTGAGCTCGTGATGCGTTATGGATCTCTCGTATTTATTTACCCGGAAGTTTGTGGGTTTTTACCGAACGAGTGTTTGGAATATTAATTAATTTATGAATGAAATTATCAGCAAAAGCTGTAGAATCTAGAGATTATTCTTTCAATGGAATTACCGGCTTTTCAAGCTGTCATCATCTGCTTCCGTCCACTATAGATGGTACCACTGTGATGGCTCAGGAATTGTCTGAATTTCTCAGATTAAATTTTAACAGAATTGCATAAGACCAAACTGTCTAAAATCCACCAGACATTTTCATATTATCCACCATGCATGTGCAACATCGATGGAGATAGTGGGGTGACAGTGTAGAGATTTCAGAAGTGTGCATTAGCAGTAGTGCATTTTCAAGACAGCCGCTTAGCGGAACTCCGAAAGAAATAAGCCTCTATAGATGAGGATTTAGGGAAAAATAAATCGTTTACCGACGGCAAAGAGGCGGAAGACGAATGGATCAACATATTGTGCGGCAATATTGTTGTGTTACCCGCGTAGGAAGAATTCTGTAAAAAAGTTGCCATTTAAGGTTTGAATTAAGAAACAAGGTTTAATCTTTCGGAAAGCTTAGAAATACAGGGACGGAATCTGGGACACGGAGGGAAGGTTTTGCAGAGGTGTAGAAAATAGTGGAATTCGGGACCGTTCGTATCGGTTTGTCGGAGAAGATCCGGAATTCAGGGTCCTTCGGTAGTGTAGTAAATGGCCTATGAATAATGCGCAGTATAAAATAGTATGGAAACACCATACAGACAAACGGATAATGTAAGCGAGCTGCTTCGAGAGACACTTGGAGACATTTGTACAGAGGCATGACTGTTCAATTTAGCTTCATGCCATGTCTCAAAGCGAGTGTAGCGGCTATGTGATTGCAGGGTCGAAGCGCCTTTTCCTCATTGGTGTAGTTTAAGGTTTGAGACCTTTCAGTATGACATTCGCCGTATATCGGGGAATAATCATGTTACACTGGTACGAGTGCTAAGTTGACGGGATTCGGCATTTCTGGTTTCTGTGCCAACAACCGGCAATTCAAGCCTTTTCTTTTATTGTTCGCCTACACCGAAGCCTATTGCTTTGTTGTGTAGTGGTGGGATATTGCTAGTTGCAAAAATGGCCGCATTCGGCAGTTCAAAACGCCGTCTAATTCCGAATTAAACATATTAGAAACCACGATAGGCCATATGAATCAGCACGGAATGGACGCTTAACAAGGCTTTTTGAACTCCGGCGGAGGGTTTGGGTTTGGCTTGAATTTGGTTGTGAATTTTTTGGTTGTCTTCGTTCCCATTCAAAGAGGCTCAATATCTATAGGCTTGGACGGAGATTTAGAGCCGTCTCGTCAAGTCAACTTGGACCTCCGAGTTTTGTGCTATTCGGAACCCCGGAGTCCAACTGTGTGGAGGCTTGTGGTGTGTGGTTGAGCCTCATATTGTAGGCTGGAGCTAGGTGGATATTATTTGGTTTAGGTGAAAAATCGGGCTGTTACTTGTCCGAATGCGGGGATTTTTGGCGACAAAATAGTACTGGTGCTTGGGTATATTGTGGTGTTTGAAGTAGTCCGTTATGTTGGATATTGGTGGTGAAACACCTTGAAGTGGTGGATGCTAAACCTGAAAAATATTAGAATGACAAGCAAAATCCGTGAAAGGCCCCAGAAAAACCCAGAAAATTGCGGATACCACTAACACAGGGTACATGGATGTAACTACGTGTTAGTTAGAGTGATTATAGTACAGATAACCCCCGTTGCGTACTGGTGAAACCGGGTGTCTTTATTATGGAAATCACGAGGATCAAAATCTGATGAGCATCGCGAAATTCTACGGGGTCGTCCTACCAGTTTGAGTATTGGATTCATTCACCAATAGGAGGTTTCTGGCACATTTCTACGGCTAAATTGCATTCCTAGACTCACTAATAGACTACGGTTCTGTCCAGCGCCTTTTTTTCCCGTTCAAAAGCCTTCTTATACCGTTTTTTACAGTTCTAACACGTATACCACAACCCTCACAATCAAGTCTAGAACGTGTAAAAATCCAGCAAAATGTCCAAAGTCAACCGCCGTAAAGAGATCAAGGAGAAAGAAGAGCTCCAGGCACGATTCCAGGTGTCTTTGGCCCAGAATAACGCCAAGGTGATGAGCTGGCTCCAACCCAAAAAGGAAACCGCCGCCACACGAGAAACAGACGTGGAAAACTCGTTTTTGAACTTGCCTATCGTACCCAGCGGGGTGGGACTCTCGTCAATCGAAAGTTCCAGCAGCAAAATTGGCGATTTCATCAACTCTACAGCGTCCAACATGAACGAACTCAAGCCTGAAAGACCAGGAGCTCCCTCTTCAAAACCAATGATAGCGCTTTTAAACAAGATGAGAGACAGTGAACGGAACAAGATCCATAACAGCCGAGTCAACAAGCCCCATGGCAGAACCAATCCCTCCCGACCCGCTCCGGGGACCGTAAATCGGCCTCCTGTTCAAAAACAGACGATAAACCGACCAGCCGAACCCGATTCGGATTCAGACGAAGAATCTGCTGCAATGAAAAGCCGAAGCGTCAAGAAACCCGCCCCCACTTTCAAGGGGAAGAAGGGGCGGCCGTTTTGAGATGAGCTTCCAAACGCCACACGAGTATGGGTTGATTTTCACGATAATTTCTAGAGATTTTCGCTATACGGAGAAGTCGGAAGAAGGTCTATAAACGTTCACAAAGAGTTGATGTGAACTAAAGCCATTGACTACTATAATGTGCTGATTATGTAGATTCACAAGACATATGGGACCGATTTATCTGCAGATCCCGGACGGTTTTGCGCATTGATTCATGAATCCACGATTGTTCTGCAAAGAAACAATCCCACTATTGTGAAGATCGGCCATTCAGGTGTGAGACGAAAAATCTCGAGAGCGGTTTTGGGGTGTATTGAGGACAGCACCACATCTAAACAGAATCGGTGGTGTCTCATAAACTGTTGTTGTATTAGGATTCGGTGCCCGTGTCTGCATTGCATGCCCCTTTATGAACTCCGATCTTCACCTTAGCGAAATTACAGCAATACCGAAACAATACGTGAGGCATATGGGGGTTGGGGAGAGCGCCGCATGGCATTTGTTTCACACCACGATGTACGTCTGCATCATAATTGCCCTGTCACTGGTGTCGTGACTGCAGCTCCCCCGCTACATGCACTAAACTAAAGCGATCTAGTCCCGGTAACCAACGCATACATAACAATTAAACGACAGGACCAAGACATCTGTATTGCAAAAAAAAATGTAGTACAGATACGCTAAATTACTCGAACTCCTATTAGCGCAGATCATGGTGGGTACGGTAGTGGAGGATTTGCATCTTATCGATGTGATCGATAGAAAATTGTCGATTTTGTCATACAATTTGACCGTAATTTTAATTGAATAAACGTGAGTGGGGTATATGTGAAAATTAGAGTACGGCTACGAGATCCAGCTACGAGATTGATCTAGAATAAGACGTTAATTATCCATATAGAACTTAAATATGATAGCGTTTAATAGTATAGAATATAAAAAGTGGGCTAGTAATACAATGAACAATTTTCGTTATGGTGGCATCGATGATATTAACTCAAGCGCCTTCTTTTGGCGTCCTCCTGGTCCTGGCCTGCGGTTTCAGGTTCCTCTTCACTCTTGACCAGTATTTCGTTGATGATGGAGGTGATGCCAAACTTCTTTTCTTCGGTATCGTCCAACAAAGAGGTCACCGAGACCTTCTTGCTCTTGACTTCCGAAGAGATGGAAGATTTGGCTAGTGGTGAATTTGTAAGCGATCTCTGAGTACTCAGCTGATTGCTGAACAGAGGAAACGAGCTGGACAGTCGAGGAATTGGAGAGTTGAGCAGGGAAAACTTGATGGTGGATTTCGTGGAGGAGTTGGGAGGAGGTGTAAGGCTTCTAATGAGACGTCTAGGACCGGATACTGGAGAAGACGATCTGGGGGCCTGGAACTGCTGCGACGAGTAGTAGGGATTGACTTGGTTATCGGTCGACCATCTTGTTGCTTGGGGTTGAAGTAAATCATGGGTCGTAGGAGGGTTGGTGGAGGGTTGGCTTGTAATGTTGGGGTTGCTCGTAAAGTTGTTTGGCACTGGGTCATGGGGGCTTATGGAGAACGAGTGTTTGTTCTCGATAATGGCAGCATGCTGCGAAATAGATCCAAACGATGACGTTCTTTTAAAGGACGAAATCGACGACACAGACGACTTGTTGGAGGAAAAGATGGAGTTGTGGGACGAATGGGACCCGATGGAGTCGTTCTGGGGCTTGGGAAGCAGGTTTCCTCTCTTGTCTGCTGTCGGGCCGGAGCCGGAACCAGAGAGAGAACCAGGTGCTGAACCGGCTCCCCCAAAATGTAACTCGATCAACGAAGGTCTCAAGCGTTCATGAAACGACGTGCTGATGGGAACAAGCGATGGTTTCTTGGGGTTGTTGGCAACACCCGAGAAAGACGGAGATCCGGGGATCGAACTTCCTGCCTGGGTGGTGTTGGAGGTGGTGTTGGCCGAAGTAGTAGCAGAAGTGGCATGGTTGGTCGTAGGAGAAGCGTCGTAATGGGCAGGAATACTTCTGGGAAGCGGTGTATGGTCAGAAGGTGATTCCAAGCGAGATCCGTCGGGAGAACTGGGGTAGTTCAGGGTGGCAGAAGACGCTCTGTGGATGGACGATGGTGGAGGGAGTTTTATCAGCAGTTTCGAGTCGGTAGAAGAACGGACCGAGTCTCTTTCTCTATCTCTGTGAGATTCTAACGGACCTCCATAAGGAGAACGAGAAGGTTCTGGTAGAGCCGGATGGGGTGCCAACGGGTCGAACATCAATGAAAGGTTCCGCTGTCTAGGGGAGGTGGTGGTGGTGGTGTTGGAGGTGGTGTTGGAATTAACTGTAGACGGATTGGGGTTTTTGGGTTCCCAGATCTTGCGGAACTGGAGGTTGGGCGAGTAGTGCTGGACCGTAGGAGCTTCTCCATTGGGCTGGGGTAATTGGCTAGAAGGTTGTGGTAATGTGGGGGGAATTTGCGGTGGTTGGTTGGGGTTGGCCGGGTTATGGAATGGAGTGTTCGGATTTTGTTCAAAATGGGGGTGGGCTTGGTTAGGAGGAAATTGCGGGTACGGTTGCTGCTGGTCCACAGGGTACGGGTATACCGGGTGCACGTAGTGGGGGTTTTGGTAGTAAGGGTAAGGAGGTATGTGTGGAGGTCCTTGGGGTACTTGTCCCGGGATCTGGGGAGGTTGGGGAGCCGGTATGGGGTGATTTTGGCCCGGAACCATGTAGTAAGGCACGTACTGCTGGTAGTAGACATGGTCAAGCGAGTTGGGCGAAGGCGATGAGGTGTTGGCAATTAAATAGTCGTTGTGGTGGGGATGGTTGGGTAAAGTCGTGGTTGTCTGTTCGTTGGAGTAGCAGTTCCGAGAACTGTTGGAGCTGGAACGTCTTTTGATGTAGATGAGCGAGCTTTCGTCGTCCTTCTTGAATTTTCCCAGCAGATGCTTGAACTCCCATACTGGAGCAGCCTCGTTGTTGTCTCCCAGGGTCTGTTGGGAATTATTGGTGTTTTCGGGCCCCGACGACGATTGCGGTTCGCTGACCTTGTGGAAGCCGTACATGTGCAACTGCCGTACAAAAGAGGCCACGTTACCATGTTTGAAATATCCCGTAAGGGCGTTGGCAAACTCTTTGCCGGGGTAAAGGGCAAACGTGTTGTTTTCAGGGTTGTTGGTGGTCCACCAGATGAGATGCAGAAGCTTGGGGTCGCTCAACATGGTGTAGAGCTTGTGCACGAAGGCGTTCTTCTTGATGGGAGGATCCGGTAACTTCTTGCTCATTTCGTGGGGAGTTGTGGAGGGTGAAATGGTGCTAAAATGGGGGTAAGGGTGGCCAGAAAAGGCGGTAGTGTGTAGTGTGGGGAGCTAGGGGTGTTCGAGGCTCATCAACCGTGAAAGGCAGACGGTCTAGACTGGTTGGTGGAAGGATGTGGAAGCTGTGGAGGAAATTCCGGCGATAGTCGGTCCTGGGGAAGTCAGTTTTGACGGTAGAAACAGGCCGATTCCGGGAATTGAACCGCAAAAAACGGGACTACAGCACTGGCGAGGGTTGGGCCGGGTGCTGGCGCTTGTAACGGGCGCTAATGGGGTTCGTAGGGTGGCGGAAACGATGTCGTTTGTTGTCGCTTGAGTATGTGGTGTGCCGCGACGGAAATCGAACTGTGGAAGTGGAGAGACGGCAGATGTGCAGTAGAAAGTTCCCAGCTGGTTGTGTCCACCTTGTTCGGCGCTAGTGCCTTGTGTAAAAGATGGTGCTAGGTGTTTATAGTAATATAAACTGGAGCCAAAGAAAACCAACCGGATGATGATAATTTGAAAGAATAATTTAAACTAGACTTGAGAGAATGATGAAAATGAAAAAAGTAATTTTGTTTGCACTGGTCTTTTTTTTTTTGCGGTGGTTTATTTTTTATTTTCTGGGTGGTTAAGTCATTTTTTATTTTGGGTATTTTTTGGGGGGGCGACGCCGGTATTTTTGCATCTGCACCTGGCGGGGCTTTGTGGCGGTTTCCATATCGTCCAGGCGGCTGTTTTTGGCTAATGCCTGAAAAATATTATTTAGCCTTCGGCAAAAAATATTCCTGCCTCGACTTGTTCCATTTTTAAGCTGGTGGATAATTGTGCCAGGATCGATGGGTCCTGAAAATAGAGTTTTGCGTTTTGCGTAGCGTTTGGTTTCAGCTATGACTATACAATTGTGGTGATTCTGGCATGACTGGCGGTTTTCCCCCACGCAGACACTACAATACTAACGCCTATCTAAACGCCTAATCGTTTTGTTCGTTGGGGGTTAGCCACAGCGTTTTTCGCCCGCGCACGACCGCGCTGTATCTGTGTCTGCGCGTAGACTCCATGCATGCACCCGATATTTTCTACACTACGGCGGCCTCATATCGGCTGTGTGCAGGCATAATCAAGATCAGTGGTGGAAGTGACATTAGTAGAGGAGATTAGTTCATACAGAGTTCCTGGCATAAAACCAACGTGCAAAATGGCATTTCTGGTAGAGCAGACATTTGCCGTCTGGTTTAGGGGTCTAATTGTGCGCGACTAAAGGCTGCTTTTTTTTTGTTCGCCTGCGTCCGATTTATCGCGCCATTCTGTATCGTCTCCCCATAGTGGGTGTCATCAGACACTTTTGCGGCAGACACTTAGCTGTCTCCATTTGCGCACCGACAAAACGGTCACATGACCAGCCATTGGCACATTTGTAGCTTGCAGAACATCCCCGACCTTCCATCGGCTTTCCCGTAAACATTCTGTCAATGACCTTTCGTTTCTCTACTAGGCTTCGCTGCTTTCTCGGTGGTGGGTGTCTGAAAAGAAAGGTGTGTGAGTGAACGGTTACACCTCCATGCACATGCACGCGCATGCTGCACCTGCTTCGCGCCGTCTGACGAAACATCCAGACTGCACCGCATACGTACGTAATTTGGAGGCACAGCTCGCGGACACTACACCCTCCACACGAAGGGTTTCCGGATCAGGGTTTCGCCGTAGATAGGAAAACTCTAGCTGGCAGTACCAATGCCGTAACGCCCCAAAGGCTATGTATTTTCCTGTGAAATCTAGGCCCCGCCGGGCCAGAAATAGAGGACTTTAATGCGGGCCGTGCTATGTCGCACAGTGCCTATGTGCTTATGCCGCGACATTTACATCACGACACCGCGGCTGGGGGCCGGTGCAGGCTCCCGTGTGGGCATGGGCTTTCAACCCCACACTACACCGGGTAATAAGCGGGACAATCTCGGCACAATCCCATATACGGTGCCTGTGTAGCGTGGGATCGCGTTTCCTGCTATCTATGCCTATCTTAAGATCTTCCCACACCCCTATGTTATCTGGCATGCGAACTCCCGTGTGTCGGGCCGACATTAGTTTGTCGAGTTTTAAGGTCGAATTATTATTGGCGCTCCCCTCTTTCCACTAGAATGCGCAGAACAATCACGCCTATGCTCGTTACGAACATGTAGAGTGCAGGCAGGTGCATGGTTCATGCCAACAGTCAAACCTTAATTTCTTTGCATGTGCATGCGGGACTGAGCATGCGACATTCCACAAAACCCCTGGTCTCAACGGTCTCTCGCTTACGTCAGCAGCGCCCAAACCTAATTTCCCAAACTGTGACGTCGTAGTCCAACCTTAAATCCACCACTAAACGAGCCCAGGAATTGCCCCCAAAAAGAACCCTGTCTCAGCCTCTTCCTGAACAGTAGCCGGTGGTGCTCGTTTAGTTTTCCGGGAACTTGCCGGGTGTTCGGACCGCCCGTCTGCCGGTTTTTCAACAGTTTTCGTCAAAGAAAACCACACGCACAGCTGCAAAAACCACTCCAAATCCGACGGCTTTCTTGCTGTGGCCCTTCAGTGACCAACCGCAGATGCCTTATCGGGAAGACCTCCGTACCGCACTACTAACCCAGCAACAACCGCCCGTTCTCGTCAAATATCCACCTGTTTCTGCCTCGCTGCACCCTAGCGCCTACAGATCGATTCCTCCTGTTCCGGCTACCTGCCCTAAACCTGCGACAGATTGGCCCTGCATAAGGTGCATCGGCATCGGAACGTCAGGCATCCGGGCGTAGGCGGTTGCGGTTATAGTTGCAGTTTGCGATGGCCCGTATTAGGTAAGCGCTGACTCAGAAGGGACTACGTCTTTGATAACTCTTCCCAGGCAGCAACACACCTGCTACAGTGCATGTGTTGCTCTTGGCATGTTCTCCTCGGTTGTTTACCATCACCAGCTGCATATCTGTATCTTTTTCGCTTCCTTCTTCCGTTTCCGGATACATGTTCTAGGCCTATACCGGTTGTGAAACGGCTTTTCCAGTCCAATAGACAACGGTATGACGCTTCCCGAAGTGTCTGGCCCGTATCCACGGATAAGTCCAGCCTGGCGTGATGCCCCTTGCCCTAGTCGTAATTTGTTCTCTGGAGCTGAGGCTTCTGGCGACATTCCAAATACGCATCTCAATTTAACCGCACAGCAGAAGAATCAAAAACCATAAAACAGAAACTTCTCCAGGTGGGGCGGGCATGGAAACGATCCGTCTATTTTCTGGCACCGATGTGGTGTGACATACCGGTGGCCGGGCGCCGTTTGCGGATTTTTTTGCGCCTAGCAACCCTCATTCTCCGACATTCGGCTCTTACAATAATTCTTTCACATGTCACAGCAGTACCGAAGGATCCCAACAGCTGTCACAGGAGAGAACATCACCATCGAAGGAATGGGGCAAATTGCGCTTGCGATCCTGGGGCGGTTTCTGCCGGCTAATTTCCATTGTTTCGCCAGGCCCCTGGTAATTCTGATGGTTCAAATAATATCAATTAATTGCCGGGGTTGTATCTCGATTGTCTCCATGGCCTTGTGGGTTTCTCCTCCGCCTGACCTCCCTGACAGGCAGCTTTTCCTTTTCTTGTTTAAACTTCCACTCATTGTCACACCGGTGAATAGCTTTCTTTCTCCTCTGAAATTGCACTTATCCCCGGACAACCATGTGCTCTTTGATGTAAGCCTTCGCCTTGTCGCCAGATTCCTATTTGAAAGCGGAGTTGTAGACGCTCCAATGCTTCTCTGGAGGCTTCTGTACATCGACGTATTTTGTCTATTGTGTCGTGTTTTATGACGGTTCTGGTTTATCACTTCCGACATTTCTCTGTTTCAGTTCACTACATTCCTCTACCCTCGTCTCATACAACACATGTGTGCTCGAATATATTCTCAACATTGTTTATTGTCTTATCTTTTGTACATGAAATCAAGTCTAAGTTTCGTAAATGCGCTTTTACCTCAAGTGCTTCTTCTCTCTCAAGTGCAACCGGCCACTCAACAAGTCACTGGCATGGCTCAACGTCTGCCAGTGGATGGTCTTACCCTTTCTCAACGCTACATCTGCCTCGGATGAGTATAATTCGGCCACATCGGAAAACTTCAATTTGGCTCCTTGCACTCCTAGCACCACGGCAGATGGGGCATCTTCAGCAAAGCTGCTGTTTGGACTGTTCCATTCCTCTATGAACTGAACGGATCTCAATGCAAACCTCACAGCGTGGACTCTGTCCATGGATGAAGGCGTGAACCCTTGTTGGAAATGGCCTGGAATGGCGGTTCTGGTTTCAAATCTGCCCTTGGCACTCTCCTTAATGATATCAGCAATAAGCTCGGTGGTATAAACCGAACTGGCCTGTTCGTTTCTGACGATCATCTTACCGTTGTGGTCCTCACCTCTGTCGTTGGCAAACACATCGTACAACAACGAGATGTCTTCCTGGATCGAACGCAAGTTGATCTTGCTTTCTGGGGTGTAGGTAGCAATCGAT
The DNA here is from genome assembly GCA_030578635.1 of Kodamaea sp. yHQL451. Classification (NCBI taxonomy): domain Eukaryota; kingdom Fungi; phylum Ascomycota; class Pichiomycetes; order Serinales; family Debaryomycetaceae; genus Kodamaea; species Kodamaea sp. yHQL451. Next base: position 11,372 of record JAKTXX010000022.1, read on the forward strand.
CCGGTGATCAAACCACAGTATGCTGCCACATATCCTGAATGTCCTCCTTGAACTTCGACTACAAATACTCTTCTTCTGGAGGACGAAGCAGACTGTTGAACGGCATCACAGTAGTTGACCAACTGGTTCAAACAGGTGTCAGAACCTAACGAAAATTCGGTACCAGGAACATTATTCGACACAGTGGCTGGAATAACAACTGTAGGGATCTCGAACACAGGATAGTTCTTCTTGTTCTCGTTTAATTCATGCAATGCACTGAAAGCTTCGAAACCTCCAATAATGATCAACCCCTTCAAGTTGTACTGTTGCAAGTGATAGGCGACCTGGCCAAAATCTTCGGAAGGCAACGATCTGTTGGTTCCAAGCTCAGATCCACCTCTGTTGTGCCAGTTCTCGACGTCCAACCATTTCAATTCCCTGAGTTCTGATCCAGAAATCAATCCGCTGAAACCGTTTGGAATACCGAACAATTTATGGCCCTTAGACAAACAGTAAAGGGCAGCAGCTCTGGTACAAGAGTTCAAACCGGCAGACGAAGCACCCACGTGTACCACACCTATGTTCAAGCGTTGGTCTTCAGGTAATTCGTTCAGTCCGTCATCTTGGATGGTCGTAGCCAAAAAGTTGTGGTAGGCTTCAGAGAATGTAGAATCACGTAAACTCATAGCTTTGTCAAAATCCTTGTTTTCAATAGCAGTGGCTACTTCTTTGGTAAGCTTGACGGCTTCCATCAATGGTCTTCTGACGATTTTGTTTTCCAAAACACCAATCATAGGAGAAGGAGTGTCTGGAGTGCTTTCTAACACGGCCTTCACGGCATCGACACCTTGCAATGTAGCAAACAATCTGTCGGCAGCGACGGCAGTACCACCTCTTTGGACATGACCCAAGGTGGTGATTCTGGTATCTAAACCAAGCTCTACCAATACTTCCTTGACTTGGTCAGCACTGATTGGGTTGAGTTCGTCGTCTATAGCACCTTCGGCCACAATAACGGTGGTTCTTCTCTTACCTTTACCCTTGTGTCTCGAACATACCTTCTTTAAATCGTCCTGCCATTGGCCGGCTTTAGGTGGTCTTTCAGGAATGAAAATGTAGTCTGCTCCGGTGGATAATCCGGACATTAACCCTAACCAACCACAGTGTCTTCCCATAACTTCTACAACGAAAGCACGGGAATGGGAAGTGGCAGTGGCATCAATGAAATCCACCATCTCGGTGATTCTTTCAAGAGATGAATAGGCCCCGATAGTAGCATCGGTACATGCCATATCGTTATCAATAGAACCGACCAATCCGACAATTGTAAGGTGCTTGTAAGGCTCGGTTTCTTGTTCGGTAAAGGTGCCGTTTTTCACCAATTCTGCAACCAACAGCGGCCATTCGCTTCTGAACAAGTCAGCACCGGTCAACGATCCGTCACCTCCACACACAATCAAGGCATCGATACCGTTGGTGATCATATTTTTTGCAGCCTGTAAACGGCCAGCTCTTTCTCTAAATGCAGCACAACGGGCAGTTCCGATGGCGGTTCCTCCCAACGAGAGGTACGAACGCACGTCGTTCCAGTCCATCTGCTTCAAGAGGTCTCCTCCCTGGACCAACCCTTCGTAACCTTCGTACACGGCGAAAACGTCACATCCGTAGTAAATACCAGCACGAACAACGGCACGAACTGCGGGATTCATACCTGGAGCGTCTCCTCCGGAGGTCATGACACCGATCTTCTTCTTCTTAGCAAGTTCTCCCACGGACTTTTCAGAGTTGGGGGTAGGTGCGAGTTTGTCCAAGCCCTTGAGGATCTCTTGGGCTTTGGTATCCAAGTATTGGGTAGGCGAGTCAAATGCCTTTCTGGAGAGCGGAGATTCGTGGTTGCTAAACACCACCCTGTTACCAAGTGGATCTTCGGCCACGAGCGACAGAGCCAGCGATTCGTACGAGGTTCCGGCTCTCTTGAGCGCCTCTCCGACCTTGTTCAAGTCGGTAGAGAAGAACCGGAGTTCCTGGGCGGTGGTAGTCACGCCTTCGCTGACGTTCGACAACCGCAACTTCAACACCGTCAGCTCGCCCAACTTGGCACAGTGGTCTCCGTCGTACACCTCCAACTCCTGCCACGGAGTGATGTTTCCGTTGGCATCCCAGTTCTGTAATGGGAAACTTTCCAACCACAATTCCTGGAGAGAATCGTTGGAAATTCCGAGGTGAAGCTTGGGGTTGTTAGACGCCAGCGCGGCGCCGTTGTTGGACACTTTCGAGTAGTTTTTCGTCAACCGGAACCCGAGTTCGGAGTAGAACTTGGCCAACTGGTTGAACTGGGCAGGGTCCTTGGTCACTAGCGACGTGAACAGGATCCCCTGGATAGGCTCGACTGTGGGCATGTTATGTAATATATTAGTAGTGTGGTGGTATAGTATGGGATGTCAATTGAGATTGTAACTGATGTTGGTCGTGTTATATACTAGAAAGAACAACTGATACAGCAAACATCTGGTGATGTTTTAGCACCTGATGTCGGAGTAGGCCTGGCCGGATGGGGGAGGGCGTGTGTCTACCGGGTGCGCGCGAAAAAATCTTTTTCTAGATCGCCTATAAACATACCATCATGAGCACTATCTCGGCTACAAAGGTATAGAAGAGAGTAAGTAGGCTGTGGGTAGGAGAAGAGCCGTTGGGGGTGTTGTGGTCGGTTTCGCTGATTAGAGAGGTGCTTCTTGTATCTTGCACGAATTTTTCCGAGTTTTTTGCGACGTTTTGAGACGCACTGGTGGTAAATCTGGGAAAATTGGAGGAAATGATAGAGGAGCCAGTTTCTGTGGTGAAATGGAGTTCGATTTCTCTGAAACTAGTACTAGCAGATTCTCCAGCCTCATCTGAGCCTACCTGGCTCTTTTTAGGTCCAAATTCCTCCATTTTCAGGTCCATTTCCGGGTCTTTATCCATATTTTGCACCCATAAATTAACCCAATTACCATCTTTATCGTTTCCATACACATACTTAGTACCCGTAGAATAGTCTTGGACGTGTAGGTTCTTCACATACATGCTGAACGGGGCTTGGGTGTAGTCAGTGACACCTCCTGCCCAATCTATCGTGCCTGGCAAATTTGCAGGGTCTCCTCCAGCCCAAAGACTAAACTTAACAAACATAGGCGAAGAAGGATATCCATGGGGATTGTTTCTCGATACAACCCGAACAGGCATACCGTCCATGTACCAGGTCATGGCTTGGGCTGTCCATTCCATTCCATAGCGTATAAACTCGCTCTGTGGAGCAACGGGCGTATGATGATAACCTCCTCTGGCATAATTAGAAGTGTTACCTTTGATGAAGAAATTGGACTGGAACTCATAAACATCACCGCCAAACACCTCAACGATATCGATCTCGTCCAAGTCATCACTCTGGAGATAAAACAGACTCACCACACCCTGTCCAGGTGCTGCTTTTAGATCTACCTCGACTTTTCCATACAAAAGATAGAAATTAGACACGATGGAAGGGTTATCAAGACGGTTGGAAAGCGTCAACCTGGCCCCGTTGTCACAGTAGGATATACCGGAAGGAGTAGAAGCGTTTCTGAAGGCAGAACTGGGGACAGTGAACGGAACAAACATCGTAGACGCTAGCGCCTGATTTTGGGCTAAACAGTTCGGATCAAAATTCGGATTACACGGAGGAGGAAGTTCGAGACGATAGTCATAGGACCAGATGGGTACTAGGAGGAATAAGCAGGTGGTAACTAGTGGAAATAACATGGTAAATGGTGTTTTGGAGTAATATGTTTTAGGATAAAGTGTTGATAATTTATGTTTTTAATGTTTGGGTGCAAAAATGCGAATAAATAAGAGATACTTACAAGCATTTAAGTATGAACTGGTATCTTGTTTTGTTAGTGGAAAAGAGACAAAATAAACATTTGAACCACAGAATATCGTAAAATAGCACTTTTCATAATTAAAAAGGCGTCTACTAGTATTTATTCAGTATGGAAAACAGAAAACGATAGACAAGTTACATAGTATAGATCTAGGGTATATTACAACAAGACAAATCACCTCTGATAAACAAAGGCTTCCTACAGTTTCACGCTCTTTATGCCTTGTCTCAATGCTGGATAGTTAGCTTTGGAATTCACAATTTAAACACACTTCGTAGAACTAGCCCTTTTGTGCTTGGGATATTGTGAGTCACCACTTGAGATATAATTGCAAGGGAAGGCCATAGCTGTACTTCAATTTGCCATTACTGTTAATAATGCTAGTATCGCACTCTCAAGTCCCATCACATCCACTGTAGTATTAACATTCAGAGAGTATTGGATTCAAAGGGTCTTTAGATCACACTTGGTAGCGCGCAGTATCAAAACTTTTCAAAACGCGCTAACTAAATCATATTACCATAACAACCCATAGAAGACTCTAAATACACCATGTATACCGAGGTACACCGTGCTCTTCTTACACTTGTGCGGCTGGACAAATACGTGTCCATTTCCGAACTTCAAAACCGGTTCCACACGCTTGTTCAGGCAATTGCACCCGAGATCCTCGAAACAAATGATCCTCTAGACACGGTTCTAGACCGCCATATTGCGGCCATCAACACCCGGATCGGGCCGCACGGGTTCCGCATCGACAAGCGGACCCACGAGGTGCTGGGGGAAATCTACTACATCTTCATCAACACGCTTAACGACGAAACAGCCAAGTTAAACACCAGTTATGCTCCCAAAGAACTCGAAGGAATCAAGGAAATCGTGGACCAGATCGTCGAGCTGGCGCCAGACTACTGTATAGGCAGGGGCAATGCCGAGAAGAGTCTCTCGTACCAGGTCAAGAGCTTGGGACAGGCGTCGGAGTTCGTGGACCAGTTGATAGACGAAGGCTGGGTGGTGCTAACTACGGAAAACAAGCTCGTGTTGTCGCTCCGGGCGTTGAGCGAGTTGAAGACATACTTGGTAGACAAGTACGGCGTCAGTACACGCGACACGGTGGGCAAGATCTTGGTGTGCAAGCAGTGCAAGGATATAGTGACTTTGGGGTATTCCTATAATGTGGAAGACGCGTTCCACTACAAGTGCCACGACGTGTACCACAATGCAGGAGGCATAGACAGAGACAGTGCTCCCAGCAGAGTAGGGGTCGACCCCAGGACATTCAGCTAACTTTAAACTGGAGGTTTTTTGTATATAATGAGTTTTCAAGACCGAGGGATACCAGAGCTCAGGAAGCTCGGGTATTCGGGTTCTGAGGGTACTGTTAGAGTGATGTACTCACTTAGGACGATAATAGACATTGTGAGAGTAGAAGAGGACTTGACAGTCATGTAGTGGATGATCTGATTTTAATCTTTAATAAAGGAGATCTACTTATAGAGAAGTGATTTAATTATAGAAGAGTTACCACAGATCTTCTGAAATACTTACGTATTCACAACTACTAGACTCTTCTGAAATACTTACGTATTCACATACCACAGATCTTCTCCATCGTTTAAATAATTTAAATTTATACATAATTTACACGTATTATACAGAATAAGCAACACTATTTCTAGACCACCTCAAAGCTGTCCAAGTACTCTGCCTCCACCTCGTCCAACAAGTCCCAGTACCATTCTTCTACCACTGTTTCATCGTATCTGTCTTGTAATGGTTTAACGTCTTCTTTAGGAGGATACTTGAAGTCTGGACCGGGATTAATTCCCACGATTCCTCCCTGGAATACAGACATCATGGGATAGTATCCAAGAGACCCGTCGTCGGTGTTGTGGTAGTTGGGGTTCTGTTGTTGTCTCTCGTTGTACGAGATGTGTTTTTCTTCATTTTCTGTGTCTGTAGGAAGAAACGAGTACAAGTTTTCCACTGGTTTGGGTTGTTCTACTCCGTTCTTGAAGATTCGGATGCGGGACTGGGGTATAGTCGGTAAATTGACCAACAGTTTGGCTTCGTTGTTTTCCAACACCGCTTTTTCTCCGAATATCGTCACTGGATTGAGGAGATGGTCCATGGATTTGGTGTTGGTGTACTCGTACTGTTCGTAGTAGAGGGCGTTCTTGTACTTTATCGGGATCTGGTCTCTGACGATGTTGCCACTGGCATTAAAGTCGGAATTTGTAGGCAACCGGTCGGGTTTCTTTGCTTTCCGGCGTTTCTTGGGGTTTTCTTCGGCGGTAGAGTCGCGTCCTGGCCCTGCTATGGCCGTAACAAACTCCTCTACTGCCTGGTGGTGCTCTGCTAAGCTGGGCAACTCCACCAAAAACCCCACCACGTCTCCAGACTGAAATCCCCCTTCGATATGGGAGTCTTTGGGTCTGCTGAGGGTCATAAACTCGCCATGGACGTCTCTGAACCCGTAGCTGTACCCGTCAAACCCCACCGGCGCCTCTAGACTCGCTTCCCGTCTTCCTAGGCCGATTCTGACATGACTTTTCAGCGTTTCTTCGTTTGCACTGACTATATTGAACTCAAAATAGTACAGACCTTCCCGGATGCCGATATTCGTCCTCGTAGACCTCCAGCCGGCCGTTGTGGTCACATTGGCCATGGTAGCATCAAAAAGCACCCCAGGAGACCGGTCGAAATACGATGTCCTTACCGTATAAGGCAAAGAATCGGTGGAAGCATAGAGATTCGAGGCAAAAACCGGGTTGGGCCGACACGGCTTATACTTGAACCCCCGCTTGTTGTACGGATTGTCGTCCAGCAGATAAAACTCGATGTTGTTGGCGGTTAAAGCGGGATTTCTCGACACTGGCTGGTTGTGATAAACGTCTAAGTCCAGCTGTTTGAACGGGACGGGCTTGAGACGCGGATGGACAACCACGTTGTGTTGCTGCTGCTTGAGACGCGTCTGGGCCTCGAGTTCATGTTCTTTCTGCCTTTCTTTCGACCTGGTGCTGTAGTTGTGGGGGGTTTGTGATGGCGTAGTCGTCGACGTTTGCGGTTCTCCCGGCTCCAGTTTTGGTGGTGGAGGAGTGACAGTAGAAGCAATCGCTTCGTCTTGCACTTGCGGCTCTATTGATGGTGATAACGTTTCCATTGGCTTGAAATTGACGGCATTGGGGTTGGCTTAGGTTGTGGTTAACTTGAAGGTTGGTTATAGGTTGGACGATGTCGCGTCACGTGCACAAACACACGTGACTGAAGTGAGACCGGTCGTGTGACTCGTATCACGTGAATGTCGCGATTCTTAGGTCCTTTTGTGATCCGACAAACTTGCGCCAGGTGCGTCAGTAACGGTCACGAAACGGCGTGCCGGACGATGTTCAGAAAATAGCCCCGATCGGGAAAGTGGCATGATTCCCGTGTCGTGCAGACCGATGTCGCGACACACGAATTACATCTCCAGGCTTACAGGATTTACGACCGAAAGAATACGAAGATGACATGAGCAGGACATAGGCACAGTGCCAGACAGGAGAGGAGCCCAGGCTGATGTACAGAGGACACGAGGCGGACAGAGAACGGAGCAATTTTCGGACCCCCACCGGGGATTTACTATGCCCGAAAATGTCTAAAACTCGACAACCCCGACGAATGTTCCCGACGTAACCCTACAAGAGACAGCGGCGGGGAACATCTGCAGAAAGGACTAAAAAACGTTCGATTTTTTGCCTGTTTTCAGTGGATCTTCGCTGCCTCTCGCTAGGGTGTGTGTTTTTCCCGGAGAGATTTGGGATTAAATCTGGTGGAATAGTTGAAGTTAGTGTCTAGACATAGACGACCAGGTCTCTGAGGTCGTGGTGGCACGCCCCGTCGCATCCCGCCAGATCTCTTGATCTCCACATCCCACGCCAATCCTAGACTGTACATGGTTCGAGTGCAGCCGGGCGTTTGCAGCTGCGGAGGATCTCCTGCGAGGTGTCGCTATTTTCTCGCTATGCCCGTCACGACTTACCACACGAGCCGCTAGGGTAGAGGCCCACGAGAGGCTGTACCGGCAGGAGTCAGGGCTGGCGGCAGGAGTCAGGGCTGGCGGCAGCTATAGGAGAAGGGGCCGAACCACACGACTTTCCAAGGCATAAACTGACGAGAAGACAAAATTGCCGAATTAACTCAACAGCAACAGGCCAAGATCTCCCGAATATTATCCAGCACCACTGGCCACTGGACGAGACGTGTCATGGAGTTATGCACCGTTGCCGTGGTTGCCAGTTATATGGGATATCCGGGAATTACACTGGGTTTTGTGAGTATTACACTGCCACTTCGATGTCGTCTAAGTCCACATAGGGGTGTGCCGCTGTAGACTGCGGTACAGTGCTGTACAGTGCCGTGTACCTGGCACCGTAGTTAATTCCCTGTTCCAGCCATCCACCTTCGGGTACCCGAACCTCCACGTTCTATTGTCTCCTTTTCCTTCTTTGCTCTCCTACGTAACGCCAGATGCATGAAGATCCTAATCTCCTGGTTTTTTGCCGTGTAAAATTTTGCTCCGATCTTTCCATAACGGTTGGTGGGTGTATGTGGAGTCCGTGGCCTGGTGGAGTCCGTGGCTCAAATCGATTTGTCACATTTGTCGTCTCGAGTTTAGCTTTGTCACTTTTTTCATGGCTCAAAACTTTGGGATAGGAGTCTGGACATCGACTGTAATTGCACAGCTCGAGACATCCACAGGACAGATACGGCGGTGGATCGTCGCCAGCCTGGGCTCACATTATTTTGCGCCCACTGGGGCCTATATTTTTGACAATTTCCAATTGTTTCACGAAGAACTTGGTCCCAAACCTTATACCTAACCTTATCTGTGGACACTGCCTATTGTAGCAGCTTCCAAGCATATGTGGGACTGCAATGTCTCCTCCTGGCATGTCCGCACATACCTGTACCGGCCTACCAAAAAGTTTCTGTCTGTAGTTTCGGCAAAAGTCCATACCGGCCCGTCATAGAACAGACGCTGGTGCCATAAAATAGAATATCGATCTCGTCTGTTCTATTGTTCTGCCCGGCGGCTGTTTTCCAGAAACCTCCCTGGAATCCTTCAACTGTCCATCGGAACACCTTGTTCCAACCTTAAATTGGCACTATTGTACCGCCAGACTTTATAGCCCATATTCTGGGGCACCACTTAGCGTCTCAGGGAACCATTGGCGGTGGAGGCACAGGCAAGCCTCGAGGATCTGTTGGGGAAGCTTAACCAGTGCCGGATTTACCTGGCGATGTCGTCGACGTCTCAATCTATGTCTGGTTCTGGCTTTTAGCTTTCCAGTTCTACCTTAATCGGGGTGGTAAAATCCCTGGCTTCTGCCACTGTTACGACCTGTATAGCCACAGCAGGGCGCAAACCATTCCGTTTACACTTTCCTTGTCCTGGTATAGCCCTCCCACCTCCGGTATTTTTTCCCCACCATGCTGTGCTTCGCCAGTACCCCAGGTTCCGCATATCTTCTGTGTGCCCTGGACCCAATGTTGGGACATTGTTATATCGGCCGCGTTGCGTTTGGGATGTTCTGTTGCTGGATCCAGAAGTCTGGTGCTTCACACCTTCGACAGAAGCCTTCCACGGAAACCTTCTACGGGCTTAAGAATAGGGAGTCGAAGACACAGAAATTCTAATGAACTCGGTATACCCTGTTCATTAGAACAAACCATCAACCATGAGTTCCGCTGTAAACTACACTCAATTTACACACATCCCAACATTCTTTTCTGCCATGTACGGCACTGGCACTACCGAATGTGGCAATTCTGCCTCGCTAGTCCCCTCCTGTGCTGGGATCCACGTCGTTACCGCGTGTGTCATTTGTCACTCATGCTCGGAAGCAAGCAGGAACCAGGCACTTCCGCCCGCGATGCCTTGGAGAATTTAGCGGTGCCGCGGCCTGATCTCTCGCTAATGACTTATGGGGCCCAGAGTGCTACGGCACCTGGGGCTAAATTATTCAAGGCATTTCCATCGACATAACCCGATAAAACACCCACATCCAAAGCTTCTACTGCCCCCAATTTTATCCGAATTTATGCTTTCTCCAGCGCAACCCACGCTACTAAGGCTATGTCTGGCACCGATATTATTTGAGGTTTTGTTCTGTTCTTCCGCCATTATCCCGATCGATATTTTCTTCGCCATCTCAGCCTCCTCGTCTCACACTAGTCTATTGTCATGCACCGTGATTTAACTGAATAAGGCGTCGACACACAACAGTGGGGACCCTAATTATCCTCCCTCGCTTATTGTTGCCGTTCCGTGCTCTAGATCTCCAAACTAGCGCCAGATAATGTACTGGACAAGGCTGGCATGTGCATGCGTGGAACAGGCTCCGATGGAAGCTTCGTCTGCAACCTCCTTAACTAGGGGTAGGCCGACACGTGATGGCGTGTTCCAGGATCTGACGTCATGGTGTCTACTGTCAGTTGCCCCAGCACGGTCCAGAAAATAAACTCTGGCTAATATCGAACTCCAAACCCTAAATCGAGACATATCCATGGCATCACTAACCACAAAACAACGACAATACCAGGCTGAGAATAATACTCTCCAACCGGGCCACACAGAAGGAAAAGAAAAAAACAATTCCGCTGGTGACAAAGATTATAGTCGAATTACGGCGAAGGTAGTTTCACAATTGATAATATTTCCTAAGCCCCTCTCGTTAGAAGGTTTGACCTTCCGCAGGAAATCTTGTGATAATCCCCCTCCCCTCCTCGGATTTTTGACACTGCCTTACCCCCTCTGTTTGACATCAAACCTTCGGTTCTGTCTAATTCACTGTGGTCTCGACATTGTTACACACAATATTCAGCGGAGAACGTATGCATATCCATCCTTGTGTGGTGTCCTAGGGCCCCTACTGTTCGTCAGGAGCGTTTCACACACTTCCGCTTCCGTATTTCCCATAATGCACAGCGGCCTGTTCTTTGGTTTAAACCCCGACGGGCTCGTGGCACTGATTTCCCAGACAATACGATTTTCGCCGTGAACGTTGCTTGCGTACGGATGCTTTGACGACGGGATGAGGCTCGTCTATGACTGCAGAAGTTGGTTATTGAAAAATATTTCGGTTTTGGCTGGTCAAAAACTCTCGAAATCTGGATCAACAACCGCATGAGGCGCTAGCTGTTCCGCCTCCGATACTGGCATGGAATGATCTTCCACCTCGGTGTGGCCTTGTTCTTCCCCTCCTTTTCACAGCCATAAAGCCTCTGCTATTGCCTATCTCCGACATCCACACCTCGGATATAGCACTACAAGCCCCTTTTGCAGGTTCAACCCCAAGAACCCTTCCCCAAGAACCCTTGGAGTTACAACTTTAATTCTTCAACTGGTAGAGGTTTCTGCTTTTGTTACAACTATAATTCATAAACTGGTGTTATATTCACATTAAAATTTTGTTCGTACTTGCTTTGATTCCGTCCCAACCCTGGACTCCAGGATCTCTAAAAGAATATCCATTTACGGGTATTTTTCTTCTCCAACTCTTCCTGCCTAAGTGCATTCGTGGCTCTGCCTGTGTCCCTCAAGAGAGCTCTGCCTTTGACCAACACCTTGCCCTTCTTATCTTCAATCACACTCTCCAACGCAATAACCTTTTTGCCCGACTCGAATCCCTCGACGTTTTTGGTCTTTACAATTAAGAACTGGTTGGCTAGCGTGGGGTTCTTGTAATCTATGGTTAAGTTCTCGACCTTGAAATCGTCCTTCAAACTGGATGAAGTTTTCTGGTTCAACGAAGCGTTTCTCTTGAATGTCTCGTTAAGAATGGTGGCGATCATCCCTCCATGCACCAAGAACGGATACCCACAGAGTCGGTAACCCACATGGATTATAGTCACACCTTCGTCGGTATCTATGTTGTGGAAGATCACCGGCTTGATCAAGATTCCTCCGGGTGTGGCCAACGTGTGGGTAGTCAAGTCCGGCTTGGTGTACTCACTCTGGTGTTTAATGAGCGGCCCGTCTACTTCTTCTACAGCATTGGTGGCATTGGTAGAGCCTCGTTTGGGTCTCTTGGTCGGTTTCTGGCCGTCCAACACGTTTCTATCCAAGTTCTCCCACGAGTGCAACTTGTACCACTTGTCAGTGTTCTTGGGATGGGTCAACTGCTGGTATAGCGGCAAGTTCTTCAATTTGTACTCCAATTGGAGCGGTAAAAGCAGCTGGTTCTGGTGATCGTTTTCGTCTACCGCCACGAAGGACTCGTAGAAGTCAAGAAGAGTTTCGTTGTAGGCCACGAGGAACCCCAAACTGAGAAACACCGTGGTTGTTTTCCAGTTAAACCATTTCTTGGGACGTGTTTGTAGATGATCGAAAGGAGAATCGAATTCGCCTCTGGTTCCGTAGTTTCTGGGGCAATTGACGCGTTTTTTGGATATGTTTCTGAGCAGCACCAACGCGTCTCGTGTGGCGGGGTTTCTTCTCAAAAGATGATTCATTGTGGCTGTTGAACGCGGTTGGAGTTGTAGCCAAGGGGTCTGTTTAAGATGCGATCATTCTTCATTTGATGTTTGGGCGGCGCACGACTTCCTTGATTGCAAAAGAACCAGACCTGGTCAAGCTAGAGATGTGCAGGACCAGGAGGAGCTAGTGGGATGATAAGATTCGAAGCTTAAAGACACGAGGGCTGCGCATACACATCAAAGCAGAGAAATGATAAGCTCCCTCCTTGGGAATGTTAAGAGCATATGGAATAAACTCTCCATTACAATGCAAAACACCTTGGTAGGTATGCCCCAAAACCCCCTCTTTGTCTGTAAGTGATTAAGCTCAGGCTTTGTCATCTTGATGCAGAACACGGGAATCTTCTCTGGGTGGGGGAGAAACAGAACACATGATGTACATGTACGCCTGGAATATAATCTGTGGAACCCGGGTCAGCCCTAAACAATTGCAGAAAATTCCTCGAAACCTAATATTCACTCCAGAGATGACCTCGGATGTCCTCTAAGTCCAGAAGCATCTTCTGTATTTTTCGTATAAGCACAGCGCCCTATTCGACCATCCGAAATCCTCCGTTACTAAAACGAAATCGTCAAAAAATTAGATGGACAGAGATTGCCATGTTCTTCCCCTCCTCCACCCCCCGCCTTAGGGCCTAGGGTTAGTCTTTATTCAGAGCCAAATTCTCCGGGCCCTTGAACATTCTTTGTGTCCCGGATTCACTAGAGGCTTAGCCACGGCTTAGTTAGAACACCAGTTGGTAGTCGACTGCATATGAAACAAGACACCACTTTCGACATTAAACCCGACAAGCGTGGCCACGGTGGTCTGGTGTGTGGTTTGGGCATTGTTCTGTTTCGCTGGCAGTGTTCCGCGTCGTTTTCTGTAGGTTTCTTTATTGTATTATTTTCTTCACAATATCGGTAACACATTAACCAAGCAAACGACATCTGAAACCTGGCAATTGGGGATTGGTGGATCCTATCGTATTAGCCTTAGCAAGGATCGTCTCGATTGGTAACATTGCGCTGTACAACATGCACCGAATGCTAGGAAATACTGGGTACCAACCAATAGACTTTTGCATTTGGATTCTTGCTGATAACAAAATAAGATATTGGAGGGAAATAAAAAAACTCTAGTGCGTTTCAGAGATGAATACCCTGCTATAACATGGGTCCCGCAATAATTCATCGTTACCCACAATGTTACTTATTATGCTATTTCTTGGTGAGATACTTCTAAGGAGTCTAGAACACAGAAATTCATAGTCATGTAATTAGCGAGTTGGCGGAATTAGCACATCTCGCCTAGACGACCCATTATCAACTCCATTCCACAAAATAATCCTGGCCCCATAAATCAGGCTACTTCTTTTTAATTATTTTAGTGATCATGTTTTTGCAATCAAGCAATTAAAAAAAACCATAAACTCGCCAGCTTTGTGTCCAGTGTCTGCTATGTCGTTAGGGAAGGTGCGGATATTAGCTGATGCAAGTTCCTGCCCTATGTCTGAAACTAGCATGACTGTGATATCTTAGGGAAGAAAGGATATGTAAAACGTGTAAATGGGAGGAGGGGCAGACTTGGGGTAGCGGATATGGGACTTTGCCCAAAATCCGGGCACGTGCGGAGTCACGTGCAGACTCATAGTGTGCTACTATCAATCCTAACCAAAATATTAAATATAAAATGGGCGTGTGGCGTAGTTGGTAGCGCGTTCGCTTAGCATGCGAAAGGTCTCCGGTTCGACTCCGGACTCGTCCATTCTTTTTTGCATATCTGATGGAATGATCCTAGCTGCCACAGTATACACCTATACTAGGTCATCAGTATTGATGAAGTCTTGCTAGGGTTCCAGCGGAAAAAGATTTGTGGGGCATATTTTGCATCCAATGAAATTGGTGTAATAACTGATACAAATGAATAAGTACAAGCCTGTAATACCTCTAGAAAGGTTCGCAATTCTTAGACAATTAAAGAGAACCACCTACTAGGTTAGCAGTCCTCGTATCCAAAAGCACTAGCATGTGATATCCCAGTTTCACTCAGTTGTTTTTCTCATAATCAGTAGTATACAGAACAGAAACCTCAAAAGTGTGAAAAATATCACATGTATACCAAGACATGCCTCAATGGATTTGCATTCTCTCCCGTTTCAACCTTGTACCACAGTAAAATCTTGTACCACTCGTGACCTCCTTATCATCCAGTCCAACCTAATTTATCCATATGTGGTAGATTTGGATCCCTGTAATGGCTGAGGTCTTCTTAATTCGTGTGCCTAGAAGAGTGGCTTATAAGCGCAATAATAAGCCCTATTGTTTCTCTATATTTAGTACTCTGAGTCATCTGTCATAATTGCGCTTGGATGCAACATTTACCGAGTGGATAGGGTACTCGATTGCGGTCGGCTGTGTTAGCGCATACCTAAGAAAGCCGTACAATAATTGTCTACTTATAGCAACTGATCTTCAGCTGATCTTTTACTGATGTTCTATTTTTACACTCGTTTCGCTCAGTGAATAAATAATGTAATGTGTTAAAGAACTAAATTAGAATATGTAAATTAGAAACGAGTGTCTGGCATCCGGTAGAATGGCATGCTTGAATCTCCAAACTACCACTTGGCCTTCAACGGGTAATATAAATAGTATTATTGAATTTTTTTTCTCGTTTGAGCATTATCGAGTAATTTTCTTAGGGTGGTCATTAAATCCAGAGAAGTCCAGCTGTATTCTTCAAAGGATAAGTATCGTTAACATTAATGGTAGAATCGCCTTCTTCTACTTTTTAAGTCCCAACTTCTGCCACAAGGACTTTTTCCCCTTCTTCTCCTTCTCCTTCTCTTTCTCCTTCTTGTCTTTTTCACTTCCCACCGTCGACTTGGAAGAAACGCTACTTCTGTTGCGCTTGTTCTTCAAGTTGTTCCTGAGTTTGTCGTTCTTCAGCTCGTTGTTCTCATTGTAACTGATCAAACTCCGTACCTTGTAAATACGGTCGCTGGAAGAATTCAAATCGGGAGATCCTGAATCGTCACTAGGCAGTCTGTACAAGGAATTGGGTCCACTGGAAGAAGCATTGCCTGCTCCGGTGTACGATGCAGCACTGGTGAGTCCCACGCTGTGTCCAGTAGTTTGACTTCTGTAGATCGAGTGGATTTTCGAGTCCACTTTAAGCGAGTCGTCTTTAGAATTCAATGCTACGAGGTAGTACTTCGAGTCATGGAGTGACTGGTCCGAGATAAGAGTAATCATGTCTTTGAACCTGGTTTCTTCGTCGGAAGCCGCAAGCAACGAAAGGTGCTCTTCGAAGTTATATTCGGGATTAGGACCCGTAAACGACTGGGTAGATTCGATGGAATCAGCAGATGACGTAGACGAAGACTTGCGCTCGAGTCCAGGAGATGATTCTTTCGTGGTAGGAGTATCCTCGGCTCCAGTGACAGAAAAGGCTGGTTTAGAGGCCTGCTTCTGAGAGTCGAACTGCTCTTTTCCCTGGTTTAAGTCAAACTTGAGACTCTGCTGTTGAGGAGGTTGGGATTCTGCCAACATGGCATCACGGCCGGTTTTGTTGTGGAAATTGGTTCCATTTCCGACCAAAATCACCGGTACGGTCGAGTATTTCACGACATATGAACTCAACTTGATCAAATACTCGTCTTTTTCGTTTTGTTTCTTGATCTTAAGGGGGTACTTGAAGTTTAAGTTGGACGACTTGTTTCCAATCACCACCAAGTTGGGCTGGTACTGCTTGAACAAGTGTTGGAGCAAATACTTACTTCCGGTGATATTGGGGTTGATGGTATGAGGAGCTGAGGAGGTGTGTGACGTAGATCCTCCGTTGGAAGCTTGGGCAGAAGTGCTACCCGAAGCACCTGAAACAGAAGAGGTTCCCAGAACAGAGGTGCTTCTTCCGAGATCATTATCGGTGACAAATTCAACGGTGATCTTGAGACGCAAGTCATTGGTCTCCAAGAGCTGGTTGTGGACGATGTAGCTGATCAAGTTTTCACACTTCTTGAAGAGGTACTCGTCCAAGGTGCACCTTTTGGCGTGTTTCTTGTATTCCTTGACGAATTTAAGGGGGATTAAAGCGGAAATTATGAGATAATCACCGTCCTGAAGAAACGACGCTTCTTCAAGGGACTTGTTGACCCGGAGAAGCCAGTCGACCGAGTTCCAGGTATGACGTCTGCCCGAGAGCACGGTGAGGATGGTTCTGTTGTAGGGAAGTGAGTCGAAGTCGCGATGTTTCACCGTCAAACTGATGGACTTGTAGTTGTTTTCGTTGGAAGAAGGGTATAGCACTTGGCGGGGAGGAGGCTGGGATCCGATGGTCAGCGATCCTCTGCGGTTGGCGGGAAGGTAGTATGTTTTCTGGGAGTCGAACTTGAACTGGTCCATGTTGGTGGTTCTGGACTTGGTGGTCTGGAACTGGGGGTCGAGGGCCATGAGTTCTTCGTTGGTCATTTCGGAGTACAGTTTTCTTCTTGAGGTCTGCGCTGGTGCTCCCGGAACCGCAAGGGAGATGCTGGGAGACGCTTCTGACCCCGTAAGTGTCTTGTTGTTGTCGGTGAAGTCGTCGTCGATGGCCGATTCGTTCCCGTCGTATTTGACGGTACTGTTGTATTCGGACTGTTGTTGGGACACCTTGTTCTTGAGGATAGAACGGGCAGGTGGGTCGGGGAGCTTGAGTTTCTTCTTGAGCGGCTGCTGGGAGTAGGCCTTGGAAATGTCGTTGACGTTGG
This sequence comes from Kodamaea sp. yHQL451, assembly GCA_030578635.1. Taxonomy (NCBI): domain Eukaryota; kingdom Fungi; phylum Ascomycota; class Pichiomycetes; order Serinales; family Debaryomycetaceae; genus Kodamaea; species Kodamaea sp. yHQL451. Next base: position 28,503 of record JAKTXX010000022.1, read on the forward strand.
TGGTTCCATAGCCAAATGTGGGGTCTTCGAGATAGGTATAGTTGGACGAACCCGTAGGAGCATACAGAGGGTTCCATGGAGTGCCCCCACTGACGCTGATGCCCCCACCGGACCCGGCCGGCTCCGTCCACTCCGGATGGAGGTTGTTGAACGAGACCCGCCGGGTGAACTGTCCCAAAGGCGAAACTGGTGATGGTGGGGTGATATGGGCGCCAGGGGCACTGGGAACAGCCGACGGCGGCGGTTCCAGCGGCTGGTGTGGACGCTGGGCTGCAGAGCCGCCGTAGCCGCCGCTGAACGCCTCCACTTCGTCCACGGTGTCGTCCACGGTGTCCTCTTCGTGGCTCCTGGGAATGCTATGATGATGGTTATACGGAGTAGCAGGCGACTGCGAGCGTGGGGAAGGCATCCCGAGACTGTCGAGAACCGCGGCACACATTGGGGAGTGGCTGAGATTCGTGTATTCGGTCGAAGGTTCTAGAAGCTTCGAACGGTTGGCTAGTTACTAAGGCCTGGTACCTCAAAACTTTCCTCCAAAAGGATATGGCCCTCCTTATATAGCAAAGGTGGGGTGCCAAGCGTTTTGAGGATACGACCGCCCATCGTAAATGTGGGCTGTGTGCAGGACGGCAACCTGGTGGTGCTGTGACTGAAAGGAACACGCCAGCGGCAGGTGGCGGGGAGACTCTGCGGCACGGCTATGCAGGTGTCGGCTGCAGTGAAGGCGGGCTTATATCCGGCTCCGGCGGTCACCTGACCCCGGACCTCCGACCGGTGACACCTTTCCAGCCATCACCTGACCGGCTGCCAACGCCCAAACCGTCGCCTAAACCTCGCCAATTCCACGCCAAAACCGCTCAGAACTCCGCCCAGATAACGTCTGGACCCGCATATTAATACGCCGCATTGACCTCCCGTTTTTTGTCTTGGTTTTGGCCCTTCCAGTGCCTTCCACGGCCTATTATTGGCACTGCCACTGCCCAGCATTCTTGAACATCCTTATCAAAATCCGGGGTCAGTCACGTTTTGCGCGCGTGCCCCAGCCATGGGTCTGTGGCTTATGGCCTGACTCATGCACCTCGATTCCATCGATCGCATGTGGACACACAAAACCAAAACGCCCTGACACCACAAAGTCCGCCGCGCTGGGCACTGATCACACCTTGGCCACGTGCCGGCACCCCGTTTCCTGATCCCTCTGATCGTTGATAAATTGGCCCCCACGACCTGCTCTGGCTCTGGAAAAGTGTAGACGTGGCTTGCGGGTGCCTGTTTTGCCCTCAGCCTTTGTTCTGCGCGTCCCACACGCTCCCAACACCGCCAGATTGATTGTTTTAACCCAACCTGGCTTCGTCTCCGCTCGCGCACGTGACTTTCACGTGTGGGTTTTGTTCGGCTGACATCATCCTGCCCTAATCGGGAACTCCAGTACAAGCAACAAACGCGCTTACCTTACCTACATGATGATTGGGCCCTGAAATCTTTCGTCACACTTGTGTTGTTTGCCATTGGTTTTTTAGTACTTCCAGGTGTTTTTCTGGGCCATTCTGTCTACCCTGTCTTGATTGGCTAACTCCGTGTGACGTGCTTTTGTCTGACACGTACCTGCGTCTGATCTTCCTTCAAACTTGTTTTTTTCAGCCGTTTCTCCATCTGATAACTCCGTTTGCAATTCTTCAAACAATGTCCTGGTACGACCCTATTCCCATCAAAGAGTATCGCCAGCTCAATGAAGAGTCGGGAGAGAACCCTCCTGACAAATCTCCTGTTTCAGAAACGTTTGCCGGTGTGGATCTCAGAGTAGGTCCTATTCTTCGTCTAGCCGGTACGTTTGAACACGATCATAACTATCGAGGCTCGATCCTTGTAGGGATCCATGGCAGCGACGTGGCGCCTGAAATCTCGTACCAGCTTGGTCCAGCGTCGAAACACCACGAAAAGGACGAACAATCGTCGTTTGTTTCGGGTACGTTTGAATCTACCCGTTTTTACCAACAAGACAACATCTCGTTCTTTCGGTACACTGTTGAACTCCAGTTGGGTGCCTATGAACAAAAAGTCAAGTATGCCATCAACAAGGAGTCGAAGAGCTCGTTCCAGTTCTTTATTCCCGCGGTAGACCAGCTGATGAACGTCGTATCCTATTCATGTAACGGTTTCTCTTTGGCTACCCCTCCAGGCGACTTCAAATCGTCTCTCTGGTACGATGTCCTCAACAAACATGCCACCCAGAACCACTACCACGTAATGCTCGGCGGAGGAGACCAGATCTATGCGGATTCCGTAAAGCTTGCGTCTCTGGAACTCAAGAAATGGGTTGAAGAAGATAACTACATCAAGAAGAGAAAACTTCCCGCCACACCTGAACTCAAGGCCCAGCTCGAGGACTACTATCTCCACCACTACCTTGCGTGGTTCGGTAAGGGGTTCTGGAAAGGCAAAAACGGTACAACTCTCCAGTCGCTTTTTCCGGTTACCATGGCTCAGATTCCTCTGGTCAATATTTTCGATGATCATGATATCATTGACGGGTTTGGATCCTACCATGACTACACCATGAACAGCGAGGTGTTTTTGGCTATCGGAAACACTGCCTACAAATACTACATGATTTTCCAGCACCATATCAACCCAGAAGAACCAGCACACGAACTGGATCCTAGTTGGATCTTGGGTAAGACCAAAGGACCCTTTATTAAACAGAAAAACCACTCGAACTACCTCCGTTTGGGTAAGGAAATCGCGTTCTTGGGTCTTGACTGTAGAACCGAACGTAAATTAAAACAAGTGGTCACTCCACTGACTTATAAGATTGTTTTTGACCGGCTTAAAAAAGAGATAGAGGCTTCAAAAGGTGATATCAAACACTTGCTCGTGTTACTTGGAGTGCCTATCTTCTATCCCCGTTTAGTGTGGGTAGAATGGATTTTGACTTCCCCTTTTCTTAGACCTATTAGAGCCCTTGCTACTAAAGGAATTATCAATAAAGGCTTGGTCAATGAATTCGACGGAGACGTCGAGTTGCTAGACGACTTGAACGACCACTGGTGTGCAAAGCACCACAAGAAGGAGAGAAACCAGTTGGTCCAAGACCTTATCCAGTTCGGAAGTTCTCACGGGGTCAGAATTACCATTCTTTCCGGAGATGTTCATTTGGGATGTGTGGGCAGAATCAAGTCCAAGTTCCACAAGCACGCCACGACTCACCACATCATCAAAGGTAAGAAGATCGAGGATATGAACGTCAACGTCACGGAAAACCCAGAACAGGATCCGAGATTAATTTTCAATATTATCTCTTCGGCGATTATTAACGGACCTCCACCCGATGGAATGGCTACTTTGCTCAACAAGAGAGCGTATGTCCACCACTTCGATCTGGAAACCGATGAAGACGTCATTCCACTCTTCACCACCGATGTCAACGGAATACCACGTGAAAATAGGCGTTTTCTCAATAAGCGGAACTGGAGCGACTTAATTCTTGCCAAACAGTCCAAGTACCACGATACCATTGATCCAGCAGCTACTCCTGAAAACGTAGAGAGAAAATTCCCCCAGCCCTTAAGCGATTCAGATATCAAACCACACTCTCCTCAACAAGCAGACGCTGTACACATCAAGTATCCACTTTTTGACGACTCATTGGTTACCACTTTACACTTTGAAAAAGACCCTTCGAATTACGATGCTGCTACCGCAGACTATGAAGTGGTTATTCCCAAACTAGCAGGACATTTCCATCTTGACAAGACCAAGGTCAAGCACTTGAAGTAAAATATTTATTTAATCATTTTCCATATGTTCATAAATTCATAGACCCTTTGCACCAGCATCAGTCGTGGACTTATAATTATAATTACAAAAGTTTTCAATTATCTCATCTACTGAATATTAATATACTTGTATTAAAGCTATTGACGAAAGGTATCTGTAATAGTAACTGAAAGGACTCGATCTTGCGTTGATCTCGGACACAAGGTGCATAACTGGGCTTAGGCAATTCCATATAATTATAATCTATGAGTAATATATTTGCTCATATTAGTCGTAGCTGTTCTAGAACAGAAATAATCACCCAAAAATTCCTATAACCTCGCCCTTCACTCTCATACCAAACACTCTTCTCCCATTGATAAGTCTCGTTTTTCCAAACCCCGATACCTTCCCAATTCGCATCTTTATACTCTCTTCTAATATCTCGCAATTTCGCACCTTAAAATAATAGCCATAAACTCGCAATTTCACATCCCATCTGATCCCTTCTTACCACACACTACATTATTCCATTGCCTCTACCTCTACACCCCTCCTGTATACCCCCTCCTCTCCGTGTTACCCCCCAAACCCCTCCTTCCAACCTTCTTTCCTTCCCTCGCTTGCTCTTTCTGTTCTCGATCGCACCTTATCTGTCCGGGTAAACCCTTATCCGATTTCTCAAAACCTCGATGCAAACACTTCATCTGTTCATCTGTTAGTCTACCATCCGGTCCAGATATTACATAAGCGGCCCTCCTTCTGTGGCTACCACACTACAACACTTACCGTCGCTTTCTGACCCCCCTCCTCTTGTTCCCACCATTTTTAGCCACATATTCACTCCATACTTATGACTCAGAAACGAAGACTATCACATACAGAAACCGAGTCTACGGTCAAAAAACACACGGCAGACGACCTAAATGCTTCCAGTGGTGCCTATGGAGCCGTTCTGGCGGTTTCCCAGCCAATTCGAAACTCTCCCGCTTCATCCCAGCAAATTTCCCTGAATAATTCATCTCAAAATCTCCAAAACTCGACAAATCCCGTCAGTATCGCCAATTCGTCGTCCTCGTCGGTGCTGTCGCCTCCAGGACTGTCTAATGGCCAGGTCGCAATTCCCCGGACCATCTCGGCGTGCCAGCGGTGTCGCCTCAAAAAAGTCAAGTGTGATCAACGGTTTCCTAAATGTACCAAATGTGAACGGAATGGCGCTCCATGTATAGGGCTCGATCCTGTAACAGGCAGAGAGGTGCCTCGGTCATACATCGTCCATCTCGAGACTCGAATCAAGATGTTGGAGGAGAAATTGCGTGAAAACGGCTTGGATGCCGAAAATTCGACAAAACTCAAACATGAAAACTCCGAATTAACCCTGGAAAATCCCATACTGTCGCTAGCGCTGCCGCTCTCTGAGATGCCTCCTAAACCACCACTCCAGACCGGTGGTACACCCTCCATTGCATTTTCTAGGCTTATGACCACTGCCGTAAGGGTAAACCGAAAGTCCATTCCAACCAGTGTAGAACTGTTTGAAAAATCCATCACTGCCTCCGGCGTAGAGATCCTTCCCGCCATTCTTCCTCCCAAAATCACCGCCCTCCAATTCATCCAGATATTCTTTGCCCAGTCCAACAGTCAGGTTCCAGTGCTACACCGAGAAGAATTCATTAAATCCCATTTCATCCCCATCTATGGACCGTTTGACTATAATGACGTTTCGATCGCTTCCGATTTCTCGTCAGTAAATACAGAAATGTTGGGGACACCTCCAGCAGAAGACCCGTGGTTTACTCAGTACATCAACCAGTTCCAGGCGATTCTAGGCCATAAAACCGTCAACGGTACCAACGAAGAGATCAAGCGCATTTCCAACAGCATTATACCTCCCAGAAAATACCACAAGTCGCTCTACTTCCTCAACATCATCTTTGCCATTGCTTCTTCTGTCCACCATCTCCAATATCCTTCTACGATTTCAGAATCCTTCCGTTTAGCTGCAAGCAGATACTTTAGTGATGTCAAATACTCTCTGGACCAGTTGGAGTCTCTCCAAGCAGTACTCCTACAGTCAGTTTATGCTACCATGAGACCCACCAATCCGGCCGTATGGTATGTGATAGGCACTGCCCTTAGAATGTGTGTGGATATGGATTTACATAACGAAAACAACACCACTACCGCATCTAACATGGACGCATTCCAGAAGGATAAAAGACGCCGCTTGTTCTGGTGTACTTACTCCATAGACAGACAGATCTGTTTCTATCTCGATAGACCAATAGGAATACCGGACGAGTCTATACATACACCATTTCCTAGTGGACTAGACGATTCATATATTAAGCCAAATGAAACAGAAATTGCTGACTACACTATTTATTACGACAACAACCCCATCCAACCCTCATATAAGTCGATAGCACTTTCGATGTTCAAAATCCGTCAGATCCAATCGGAAGTCCAAAGGGTTTTATACACCAATGCGGAGATACCCCGTAACTTCAAGACCTTGGCCGACTGGAAGACGATGATTCTCCGTAAATTGTCTTCATGGAACGCAAAAACCCCAAAGACTCCTCAGGAAATGAACTGTAACTTCAACCTTGCATTCTTCACCCTCAACTACAACCACACATTGCTTATGTTGCACAATCTCTCGCCCAAGAATTACAAATTGTCGACCAATGATATCATCCAGGTAAGTGAATCTTCGAAAGAATTGATTAATTGCTATGCGCAGTTGTTCCTGACTAAAAGCATCAACTATACTTGGGCAGCAGTACACAATTTGTTTATGGCCGGGACTTCTTTCTTATATACTGTTTACAACAGCGAAGAAGTCAGAAACCAAAACTCACTTCAGCTGATCAAAAAAATCACTTCCGACTGCTTGAACGTATTAACATCATTAATTGATCGGTGTGAGGCGGCAATTAGTTGCTGTGAAGTGTTCCAAAGTTTAACAATGGCGATTATCAAGCTCAAATACAACGAGGTAGTCCAAGGGTTTTCCAATCTCAAGGTCACTAAAGACAATTTAAACCAGGTCAACAACAACAATGTCAAATCCAATTTATCCAAATTCGTGGAAAACCTCAATAACGATTCAGCGGCTCATGAAACATTGAATCCGTTTAGCGATGCCAATTCTGGATTGGTGTTGAAATCAGAAACACCCGGCAATAATGACGTGGAATCCAAAGCACCGATCGTTTTTGAGTGGTTAAGTGAAACTAACCGTGAGATTGGAGAAAAGTTTCAACTTCCCATTTCCAACGAGACATTTGATTTGGATACATTTTTCAAAGAGCTCGAAACTCTTTCGCCGGTATCGCTTCATTCCCGTAGAAACAGTGGTGTTCATCACTTGAATCCCCAAGCAGGTTCTCCTCACAAATCAGATGTCTATTCCAATGGATCTTCACCTAACGTGTTTCACGGTTCGAAAGAGGGAAAGAGAACGTTTGAATTGTTGCACCAGACGCCCAATGAAATCATTCAGGACCAGTTCTTCACCGGAACAAACTTGCCGTTTAGTTTGAACCTGGACTTGATCATCAAAAGTGAAGATCTCGGCGAGGGAATCGTGTAAATAGAATATATTAATACAGTCGATACTTTAGTACAGGCCTATTCATTCTGTGACACTGGAAACACCTGGTAAATTGTAGTTGTAACGCCGTAGCATCCATGGGCTAACCTTTCCATGTATATCAAGAATCATTCACTGATTCCTTTACCGATACAGCTTCACTCATTAACATTCCAATTATAATTAGAACAAGTGAAAGAATTCTTTCCGAGCCCAATGACACAGTCACCCTCCGATCGGCTTCATCGATGCCATTCCCTCTAGCATCTGAAGAACTCCAGGTGCCAATAATGCCAGTCCATCTGTTACGTAACAGTCATAGACATTGACAGTTTGTCCGTCGTATAACCCTTCAATTCCCACGATGGTTCCCGAATAGGTAGCTTCGGCGGGTACGGAGTCTAGTATGTTTGCTAGACTAACCGACGCCGTACTCGACACATCCGAACTGGTTCTGTCTTTATCTGTATGTTCCAAATTGGGTAACTGTTTCACTACCAAAAGACCCTTTGCTTCGTTATACTCCACAACCTGGGCTATGATTCTTACCCGGACAACTCGAGAGATGGAAGCTTCTGGAAGGAGCAGTCTGAGGCTGCCAGGATCCACAACGAGACGCGTCATACCCACCAATGGCTGTGCTTCTTCTTGGTCTCTCTACATCAGATCAATACTAAATCAGATCAATACTATCGCGGCTTACGTAATCGGCTACGATGCTCATCATCACCAAATTAACCAAACGTTTCAAGACATCTTCCTTCTCTAAGCACCATGAAGCTCCTCAACGAAAGGGACAGTTTCCTCTCCAACTATGAGGTGGCTGAGTACATGAAAGACCTCAAAAACAAGTACAACTGGAGCTTCACTCCCGAAGACGATACACACCAAGACAAGCGCAAATTCAAGAAACGGTTCACAGCCTGTGGAGTGAACTTGGAGGTGATCACACGTGATGTGCTCTCGTACATGGACAACAGTGCCACCAAGGCGATCGAATCTCGCGAAAGCTTTGAGCTGTTGATGGTGTTTTTGAACCAGTTCGACCTCATGAAAGTTGAAAAACTCCAGATCATCAACTCCCTTCCTCGGTCGATGGTGACATTGTATGCGTTGGTAGAGGAGTGTGACCAGCGTTTTGGCGAAGAGCAGTGTGGCAGCATTATCGAGAAAATTAACGAGTTGTTTCCGGTCGAAGTGGAAGAGGAAGAAGAAGAGGAAGAGAATGAAGCAGAGGAGGTGTTTGAATCTGCCAACGGAACCCCAGACGTCGAGTAAGGGTTAAATCTCGATCATATCATACAGGTGAGCTTTAGGAACTTCCCACCTGTATTGTAATCCAGGTCTATCTGAGAATTAGTATTAAACTGACTATAAAGTGTGTTCATATCAGAACGATAATTCATAATTCATACGAGTTATACAAGTCATTCTAGTTCACAGAACTGCAGAATCCATCCAAAACATGGAATTAAGCATACTCATAGGCATTTACGCCTGTATGAACCCATACATGCTATCATTATTTATCTTGTTCCATTATTTCTATGTACATTATACGAATCTATAAAAACCCGCCCATGAGCCGCCGTGTAATGCCTAGATCGCCTCCCTTGCTCTCCCTGTCGTCCTCCAACTCGGGACCAACCTCCTCCTCAAGGGTGTTGCTCTTGTGTTTCTTGAGCACCTCTCCGTCTTCTTCTGCGACAGTGGCTACTCCATAGTTATACCACTGGTCCTTTAAATTGCCCACCATTTCGCTTACATCTGACAATAGTCCTGTAGGGCCTACTGCAAATAGTGATTCGGCGTTATCCTTGGCATTGATCCACTGGTGTTCTCCTGCTCCTTCTTCGAGTTTCTGTTGGTCTATCTCGTCGTTCTGCTTGGCAATTAAATCTCGCGCTATGATGCTGGACAAATCAATTTCTTGGTCCAACGAGTCCGTGCTGCCCTCCTTTCCTTCCTTATTGCCTAGGGCTTCCTTCTTGTTCTTACCTGCGCGTTCTACGCTTCTGATTTTACCGTCTGCCTTGAAATGGTTAGAAACAATGTGCTCAATAACAGGCCAACCATAGGCATTGGAAAAGGTTCTTCTGACAATGATGTTGTTATGCGCATCTGGCTTAAGCTTCACAATAACTTTCCTCCAGCTCATGTTCTTATGATATTCCCTGGCTATTTGCTCCTCTAGATGATCTATCTCGTAGTCTATGTGCTCGAGCAAACGACGTTTAATACTGGCTGAGTAAGAGTTGCTGCCACGCTTCTCTCCTTCCTTCTTAGGTACCTCTTCAACTTCAGCTCCACTAGAATCTATGGGAGGAAGGTCTGTCTCGTGGTACATTTTATCATGAATAATCACATTGTCACGAGAGTCAGGATCAGTAATAAATTTCATGGAGGGTATAGGTGGTAAAATTAACGAGTTAACAGTTTCGAAGACCGAAGACCGAGGAAGTACTTTGTATTCCTCCTCCTTGCCTTCTTTGGCACCTTTTGTCTGGAATTTCTGAAACTCATCATCGGAATTCTTGGCTTGTTTCTGTGGCATGAAGTAAGAAAGAACGGCCATAGCTGGTGATATCACCGACCTCCGTGTTGTTCCATCAACTTCTGTTTCCACTGGAACCTTACCTGTGGTGTTTTCTTGAATTTCGTTGACTTTGTTTTCTTTCGAGTTGATGATTTGACTGAGGCCCTTGTAGTCTAAATATAATAATGATGATGTTCTCAAAGGAACAACACCATCGTTGATTGCGTTGGCGTAGATGGTTCTTCTGGCGAATCGCTTGAGAATTTGATGTGTAGGGCCGGTTGGTAATAGTAAAAGGAGGGGCTTGGAGTCGTTCTCGAAATACTTCAAACCTAAGTCCTGGCCCGTGAGACCTACTATTCCCGCCAGCAATGCAAGTTTCACATAAATTGGGTTCTCGTTAACTACTCCAAGTAATGGCGTAGCGATTGTGATGAAATTAATGGGAGTGATCTGGTCAAAGAACCAGCTAAAATTCGTGTGGAGGTATGCAATCGCAAAGGTCTGAACCAATCCTCCTAATGAGTGACCAATGAATGAGATTCTTTCAACTTTGCCTTTAAAATTGTCATTATTGTTGACCAAGTCAACCACGAATTCAGCGACTCTGCTGCCCAAATACTTGATACCACGTTCGGTTTTGCCGATGTTGCCAAAGAATCCTTTTACCACTATGTTATCTCCCTTGACCTTATCAATCTGTTCTTTCAAATAGAGCATATCAGCACCTACGTTCGAGTGTAGACCGTGTGTGAGCATGACCAAGTGAATAGGTTTCTTGGGGTCTGGTACGGGAAGGTTCCACAAATCTAAGGTATCAAAGTTAGTCACACTCAATAGAGTATTAGGCACAAACGTTCCTACTTCATCTGAATGTTGGACTTTTTTCTCGGGAAATGACGTCTCGTGTAGTACTTTCTTGGACGTTCCAATGATGATCTCGAAATCGACCGCGATTGTATTGTTGAATAAGATTTGTGATACCACGTCCACGATCCAGCAGTAGGACTCTTTTATGATATGACATGGTAATTCGGCGTAAAACGACTGTCCAGGAAGCAACTGCGGCTCGAATACCGGCTGTTCTGCAGTCACAAAACACTTTTGGCTGGGATCATACTCTTCCAATCGGCAATCAGCATATAACACGTATGGACCGGCCAAATATGCTGCTCTGAGGGCTATCAGTTGCTTGTTTTTGATTTTTACCCAGAGATTGCCCGGAAGACCCGTGGGATGTTCTAGATCTTTGGCGGTGTCTGGAGTATACTGGATTTTGAACCGTTCGAGCTGGCCTGCTTTGACGGAACGGACTTGTCGATAGAGGATCCGTTCAGACATGGTATGGGGTTCCGGAGCTGCAAAATTAGTCGCTGGAACAGTTGAGGACACGTATGCTTGATGTACAGGCGTTTGGAAATAGCCGCCACCTCTGGAGGTTGGTGTTGGCGATGTTGCTAACTTTTGCGGTCAAAGCGGAGTTGACAACACCACGGTTCGGAAACGGCGGAAACGGGGGGTTTTGCTGAGGTAAGCGGGTACTGGTGCCTTCTGATCGATTTGGCACGCTGGTAGTATGAATTGGACTCTAATTACAAGGAATAACCTCTGGTTTTATACTATTTCAGGTAAGTGGATTAGAGATTGTTGCAACAATTCATGATGCTAGCATGTGAGGAACGCGATGGGTCACGTGCGGCGACGCGTGACAAATGTTGGATTTTGGGGCATGTGAGAATCGAGGTCTGTCACGTGATCTTCCGACCTAGTCAAGATGCACTACTACGCCAGGCAAGTTACTACTGGTGGCAATAAGCATGGCAGACAGTCGACGTAATGAGACGCCAGAGGCACAGGTGGTGGTAGGCTCGGGTTCTACTTCCAAATCCGGTGCTGAACCCGTCAATTCCCCGAAATCGGCATCTGAACCCGAGATTATCAACACCCCAGAAACTGAGCAAGACGGGCTAAACAGCGGCCAAACGGGTCTAGACGACCCTGAAACACATCAATCACCCGAAAACCATATTCTACCAGACAAACAAAATATGCAGCCTGAAACTGGGCCTGAAAACTCCCAAAACTCACCCAAAAGTCCCAAAAAACTCCCTCTGCAACCCAACAACAACGAACCCAACCAAGATGCATACACCGAGGTCCATCCAATTGAATTGGCTGCTCACACGCTTCTTTCGACACCGCTAGACTCTTTGAACGAGAACTTCGAACTCCTCAACCAATCACAATTGATATTGCTTACACGACTAAAGATCATAGAAGACCGGCTCCAAAGCTTTAAAAAAGTGGTAGAGGGCTCAACAGTAGAAAAGAATCTAGCGGGAGACTTGGCACGCGTTAAGGAATTACGAAAACGCTTGAACTCTGTGGTTAAAACACTTGGTAAAGTGGACCAGAGAGTAGAAAAGATCAGTGAGAAATTAAAATAACGAAGCAAGTCAAAAGCAATGGTACGCTTACCATGATGACACTCGAATCAAAAGTTCAAGCTCATGTAAAGAGCTTGGTTTCAGAAAAGATTGACCTAAAATTAACGAGAAATAACGAAGAGAATCACCAAATATAGTAAGAAACGAATCATGAATCTCAATATAGGGAACCCAAAAATAACAGGCTGTATTATTATTCAATGCGCTCCTAGAGCGACTTATGACAAGAGTCCAAATAAAATTACACATCTTCTTAGGATTTTTTAAAATATTTTCATCTGTTTCTATATATGTTTGATTATAAATAAAACTAAACTACAACGGGCCATGGCATTCTCTGAGGCTGTATCTATTAAAGTTATTTATAAAAGATTGAGGAACTTGTATGGGTAGCCAGTACCCTTCAATCCAAAAATGGAGAGTAACGCACTATAAGCCACGAAGATCCCCAAACTCACCACCGACACAGCCACAAGGTTGACGGACGAGTTCTTGATATCAGGGACCTTTTTCACCAAAAGAATCACCAACAAACTCAACAAACCATACACGAAAGACAAGATCTGGGTCTCAACACCGTACTGGTTCTGTTGCGAGCCGACAAAGTACTCGACCTTGCCGCCTGATTCTCTGAGATAAGGAGTGCCTCTGATTTGGTTGAACATGTAGCCACTGGTGAACAACAACACGGCAATAATGGACAATCCACTCCACAAGATCTTGGAGGTAGCAACCTGGGCAGCTTGCTTGTTGAATCTCTTGAGCAAAATCACTACGGTAAAGGTGATGAACGCGTTGGTAGCGATCTTGGTGTAGTCAGGAGGAATGTGGATGTTGAACTGGTGGCCAGTGAGGGCACTCAACCAGCCAATGATCAAGGTCTTGTGGTCACCCTGGAAGAACTGGTATTCGGACACTTCCTTGACGTAGTCGTTGGTACCAGCGGATTCACTGGGAGGAAAGTAGAACACCTTAGGGATGTTGTTCAATTGGAAGGTCTGGAAAAAGTCCTTGGAGTCCATGAACTCCGACAGGAAGAAAAACACGTTCTTAGGGGCCACGGCGTCGTCTTCCACGGCTTCCAACTCAGCTTTGCTTAAGCCATTTGGATGGTCCTGGAACCACGAAGAAGCCACAAGCTCGAAATCGGGCTTGAATTCACGGCACAAGGCACAATTGATGGTTGGCGCCTCGGACGACAACAACACCACGATATGGTGGTCTCTTTTGCCTGACAAGATCTCTTTGTAGTTTGCGTCGTTGATTTTGATCGCTTTCGATTTGGAACTTCTGGTAAGCGCCTGGAGTTCCGGGGTCGAGAGAGCGGCAAGTGCTGTGCTGGCACACGTAAGCAACGCCACGCCTAACTGGGCGACATTGAACTTCATTGCAATTGATTTCTGTGGATGTTTGTAGTTTTAGAAAGTAGGCACAGTTGAAAAATCGTTTGGTAACACGTCAATATTTGAGACGTGTCACGTGCGCGCTCGGAAAGATTATGGCAGGTGGGTGCAAATCAGTTTCAGTTAATACTGTGGATTAAGTATTAATGTGTAAGAGCGAGGTAGAGTGGAGTTTATGGCCTGCTCTGTAGTTTTCAGTGTTTTCAGTTTAGGTTTCCTTGTCAATTTGTCAAATTGCGGTAAACTGCGGTAAAAAGCCAAATACGTCATAGATATTAACAATACCCGTCAATATTGATAGGGATGAACAGCAATGTTAGCATATTTAGTTGGCGCTTTGCTCTTTGCATTGATGGGCTGTTTGCATTTGTACACTTGAAAAAACTGTTAAATGTTTCATACAATTTTTGAAAATATTTGAACATTTAGCACTAAATGTGGAAAAATGAACATTATGATATATTCTCATAATATTGGGTCTATGCTGATTTTTGTTGATACGTATCTAAGTCTATTTCCGCTCCTTCTACTTTTTACCGAAGATAGAACTTCTTGCTGCTGCCCATTTCTACCACACATCTCCCGACTCCGATTTCAAACCGCTCAATCAATAGTATGTAATTACCCGGCTTTTCAATTAGACAGTCCACAAACACTCCATAAAGACTATCGTCCCATTCCTCGTTTATTCTAATCGGTTTCGTGGTATCGGCATCAAACACTGACCCCCTGATTCCAGGTTTGTAATGGGAAAGTGTTTCATGGTCGGAATCTGGCGAAGTGAAATGTTGGATATGAAACGTGAACTTGGAGTTAAAATCCGAGGCCGTAAAATTGAGCTTGTACCGGCTGGTATTTTGCCAGTCAAAAAACGTCTTGTCGAGGAAGAGTCCCAATGAAGTCGCAATCTTGGTACACTCCAAAGCATTGCGGTTACTGTAGTTGAGTATTAATGTGTAGCTGTCGAGTTTGTCTTTTTCATACGTCGAAAGCACTAGCTTATAGTATCCTGACTTTAAGTCTAGTTTGTACACCTGTGAACCCTCATTGTAGTTTTCGTTGAAAAGTAATTTGGTCTTGTCAAATAATCTTATCGGAATATCCTGATCTTTCTTCTCACTATGAAATGCATGAAAATTGACGAGATTATTCTGGTTATCACTGAATAGTCCTATCAACACCAGCGTGTCTTGAGCTATGCAGAGTGAGTACTGGGGATTTTTAATATAGGTCGATAGGGACCAGTTTCCGCCACTAGTATCGGACGTCCAAGCTCCTGTAATATTTGGGATCTTTTCGGAGTAGGGTGTCTTAGCTCTCACGAGTGAAATTCCCGCTCCGATATTGTTATATGCTGTCATTGTAAATGTTCCACTGTAATTGCTATGAATTACAACAGTGTATGCTTTCTTGGGTGCTAGGACCACCTTGTCTAATTTTATTCTGCTGTTGGTCCCCACCTTATCGTTGAGACACCGATACTGTCTGGCAGCAAACACCTTTTCGCCAGTTCCAGATTCGTAAATATTAACAAATATCATCTGGTCCGGTCTGTTCACAGGAAGGTGCTTTTCCAAAAGGATCCACACAGGCTGGTTGGTTTCAGTGGGGTTTTCAATGGAGAACTGAGGCAACTCAAATACTTGGCTTGCAGTACTACTATCAAACACAAATGTCTGTTTTGGGAAATACCGAAACAACGGTTCCACTTTCCAGTTGATGTAGAGAAACCTGAAATGATTATAGTCCAGCATGGTGACGAACCGCAAATGTTCGTGATTGTTTCTTATCCAGGGATTTTTAAATGTCAAGCTTCCATCATAAGACTTGATACTGTAGTCATGTTCAGAAATTAGTTTGAGCTGGCAGGACAACTGTCTGCTTAAGGTGCCAGTGCCGATACCCAACCTGATCTCTCCTTTCAAATGCAAAGCCCACAAATCGTCAAAGTTTTCTGGCAATTTGCTATTCAAGGGCATGATTTCGGGGATCCACCCCAGTAATATGTATGTGTCCATTGCCATGTTGGATCCTACGAATCTGTACCCGCTGCCCATGATCTTCAAGTGTGCTTTTTCAAGGAGTGCCGGCCAGTAAAGGTCGGGGTTGGTTGTAGACGTAAGAATCAATTTACGATCGGGTGACCCACTTAAGAACGGAAGCTGATTATCGATTATCACCGACCTTTGAGCCCCGTTAAAAAACATTTTCACCTTATACTGTTCACTAGGCGCGTGTGGACTTATCAAGTGTTGCAACAGCTCGCCTGTTTCAGTCAAAGATAATATTGACGAAACAAACAGACAGTTGGAAAGGACGTCTTGGTACAATTTTGCCAATTCTATCGAGTCATCGGACCAATCTTTGATAGGAACTTTGATGAAGGAGGCGTCCATGTTTTCAGGGATCAATTTGATGGTGTTGTCAGGGTCTTCAAAGGGTTCTTTCAGTACGTAGTCATTACTGGATACATCTGGCGATATAGTAAGAACAGGGTAATGTAGTTCATTGAGCTTTGAACTGAGCCATACCACTTTATCCTGGAACAGTAATCCCAGCTTGTCGAGTCTCTCATAGTAATTCAAGGCATATTGCGAGATCTGGTCGATGGTTGTCGTAGAACCACTTGTCTTGACAATAGTGTTGAGGATCTTAAGCGCCTGAAGACATTCCTTTTTGGCTTTCGTGGGGTTGTTAAGCGCTGCACTGAAGTGGCTGGATTCAAGCAACGAAACAGATTCCGCTATCCTTTCTTCCATAGTGATATTATACCAGGCTCTATTGTCTTATTAGTGTGGTTTCTATATAACTTTTGCGACTTCCGGTTTCCCAGACTAACAATCCGACCAGATCAAAACATTTCATCGCGTATACGTAAATTTACAACCACTATAAATCAGCCGCCAACCCACCATGCCACCCCGAACCAGGCACAAAGCATCACAGCCCGAGCCAATTCCGACTACGGAACCGGAGACCCCAAAAAAGCCTGTTGTTCCAGCCCAATTCCCGGCTCTGGCGCTCATTCTAGCACTTTTCACCATCAGACTAGTCAATTCATTTACCATCAACACCTTCTTCCAGCCAGATGAGTACTACCAGGCGCTTGAACCAGCACACTACTTGGTGTACGGATACGGATATGTTACGTGGGAGTGGAAGGAACATCTCCGGCTGTCTATCCATCCTTTGATATACGCTCTCGGATACAAGATAGTCAAGACATTCACTACAGACTCCGAATGGGTTTTTAGGATCCCCAAGATTATAGGAGCCATTATTGCTACGGGAGGTGACTACGGAATGTACAGGTTTGCCTTTGCCTATACACGTAGCGAGAAATTGGCCGGTCTTGCCTTGATTTTATGGGTTCTCAATCCTTTCAACTGGTACGTGTTAACTAGAGCGTTTTCCAATAGTTTCGAAACGGTGTTAACTATTGCAGGGTTTGCCTACTGGCCCTGGGAAGTATACCGGGGTTCTACCCATTTTTCGTACGGAAACTATGCCGTTGGGCTTGCGTTTGCCATAGTCAGTTGCATAGTCAGACCTACCAATGCCATAGTATGGGCCTACTTGGGAATATACCTCTTGATAAAATTGCAAAAAAACCGCCAGTTCTTGTTTAAGTTGCTTGTGGTTTCAGTGGTGGAATTAGCAGCCATTTTAGCAGTCAACACCTACGTCGATTACATCTTCTACGGACAAGTTACGTTCCCTCTCGTGAACTTCTTACAGTTCAACGTGGTTCGTAACTTATCGGTATTCTACGGTGTGGCCCCGTGGCATTTCTATCTCTTCCAGGCGATTCCACTCATGACCATGCTCTACTTGCCATTCTTGCTACACTCGCTTGTGGCCCGATCCTTCGATGTGCTAATCCAGGCCGGGCTGTTGGTGTTGGTCGGATTTTCGCTTATCGACCATAAGGAGTTCCGGTTCATATACCCTTTGCAGCCCATCATGATTCTTCAATGTGCCTATTCGATCGACATACTTAGGCAGAAATGGACTGCCACTAGGCTCAAGGCAGTTTTGGCAGTGGTAGTAACGGTCCATGCCTTGATAGCATATTTTTTCACTCGAGTCAACGAGAGTGGAATCCTTCTGTTGGTCGAGTGCCTCCGAGACCCATCCGTAGAGTCAGTGGGATTTCTTACCCCTTGCCATTCCACACCATGGCAGAGTCACCTCCACCAAACCAAGTTTGAGGCCAACTCGACGTGGTTCTTGACGTGTGAACCTCCGCTCAATGTACCTCTCGAGAACTACCGAGACGAGTCGGACCAGTTCTACGACGATCCTGTGGGGTTTCTCCACCAGCACATGCCTCGGTTCGGAAGTGAACCCGGTGCCCTGCAGAAGCCGTGGCCGTCCCATTTGGTGATGTTTGAACACATCCAGCCCGTAGTAGGTCCGACGTTGGCTTCGGAGTACGAGGTATGCCAGGAATTTTTCAACAGTTACTTCCACTGGGATCCACGCCGGGAGGGGAACCTTGTGGTATACTGTAAGAAGACGGAGCAAGGGATCTGATACCGGACCTCGGGAGGGGAGAATGGTGTCACCCAAGACCAAAAGTGAAGCATGAAAATCTCCGAAACATACCAGGGCAGACCAGCCAGAGAAGGTTCACAAACTGGTTCGGAGAATTGGCCAGTGGAAATGGCGTGGGATTTTCCCACATTTACGGCACCGTACCGGAAGTGGTCT
The DNA here is from genome assembly GCA_030578635.1 of Kodamaea sp. yHQL451. NCBI lineage: Eukaryota > Fungi > Ascomycota > Pichiomycetes > Serinales > Debaryomycetaceae > Kodamaea > Kodamaea sp. yHQL451. Next base: position 46,956 of record JAKTXX010000022.1, read on the forward strand.
GTGGACGTTATCGGACTGCCGTATGTGGTCAGGTATGGTTAGTAGTGTTCCTTGCGTTACTATGGGCGCGATTGTGCCCGACTCGGTTTATAGCGCTTGTCCTGGCCTGAGACCAGCAGGAATCATCTGATACGACGCACACCGCAGATCCGGTCAAATGGACGTCATCCGGTGGTGGTACTGCCATGCGTTCTACGATTCCGTACCTCTACGCCGTTAAGCACTTACTAAAATCGATTTTGACGTCCACTTAACTCCCATTCTGACCCGCTAAATTCCCAGACACCGCCACTATCTCCCGGAGCTAAGACCCATATAGAGGCCCGGGCCTGGATCGACAGTCACCAGGTGTCTCGCCTACTTAAACTGGAGGTACTGCCGGAGACTGTTGCACATCAAACCTGCCATAGTGGACCACAGTGCACCGAACTGAATTCTGTACCACTTCCTCCGTTAGATCACGGCACGCACGGGTCCAGCAAATCTACACGTTCCTCCCCTCCTATTCGTACTTGGGATCATTCGCTTGCTCCCGTCAGTTGTTCACCGGTATCACACCACATGTCCGGAACTGCCATGAGGCGGGGCTTGTCGTTGTGTCATTGGCGGGCGTTGTCCGGCCGCACCCTCGGAAAAACCCTCGGTGCTACCCTCGGATCTCCAACCCGCTTCTCTCCCCCTCCCCCATTGCTGCGACTGCAAATCCATCACCTGGTGCCCCAGCCCTCCCCGGTTTGGACAACACCCTCTCCGAAGGGATGTCTCCACTATAAAAGCCCAGGCATCCGCTACTTTTCCAACACTTCCTTCACCAAGTTGAACACCAACAACAACAACACCAACAACAACATCAATCAAACAATGCCTCAATTCGAAATCCCAAAGACCCAAAAAGCGGTTGTGTTCGAAACCAACGGTGGCCCCTTGGAATACAAGGAAATCCCCGTGCCTACCCCTAAGCCCAACGAGCTCTTGATCAACGTCAAGTACTCCGGTGTGTGTCACACCGACTTGCACGCCTGGAAGGGTGACTGGCCATTGGACACCAAGTTGCCTTTGGTCGGAGGTCACGAAGGTGCCGGTGTCGTCGTCGCCATCGGTGAAAACGTCACTGGCTGGAAGATCGGTGACTACGCCGGTATCAAGTGGTTGAACGGCTCGTGTATGTCGTGTGAATTCTGTCAACACGCCGACGAATCCAACTGTCCTGATGCTGACTTGTCCGGTTACACCCACGACGGTTCGTTCCAGCAATACGCCACCGCCGACGCTGTGCAAGCCGCCAGAATCCCTCAAGGTGTCGACTTGGCCCAGATCTCTCCTATCTTGTGTGCCGGTATCACCGTCTACAAGGCCTTGAAGACCGCCAACCTTTCGGCTGGTCAATGGGTTGCCGTTTCCGGTGCCGGTGGAGGATTGGGTTCTCTTGCCATCCAATACGCCATTGCCATGGGTTACAGAGTGGTTGCCATCGATGGTGGTGAAGAAAAGGGTGCCTACACCAAGTCTTTAGGTGCTGAAGCCTACGTCGACTTCACCACCACCAAGGACATCGTCAAGGCCGTCCAGGAAGCCACCAAGGGTGGTGCCCACGGTGCCATCAACGTGTCTGTCTCCGAAAAGGCCATTGCCCAATCTTGTGAATACGTCAGATCCACCGGTACCGTCGTATTGGTTGGTTTGCCAGCCGGTGCCAAGGTCGTTGCCTCTGTGTTCGATGCCGTCGTCAGATCCATCAGTATCAGAGGTTCTTACGTCGGAAACAGAGCCGACACCGCCGAAGCCATTGACTTCTTCTCCAGAGGTTTGGTCAAGTCTACCATCAAGATCGCTCCTTTGTCTGACTTGCCAAAGATCTACGAATTGATGGAAAAGGGACAAGTTGTCGGAAGATACGTCGTCGACACCTCCAAGTAAGCGTCTGGGCTTTGAGCTAGCCAGGCCCTTATTCGCCTAATGAATGTATGTAATAAATGAATGCTTGTATTAAACAACCCTGTAGTGGCTGCGAAAAATCTCCAACTATCAATCCCTCCAATATTACAATCTATGTACATGAGTGATAAAGCTGAAAATGTGCGATTATTTGCACTACAATTCGACCAATTAATTCAACGAACCTCTTCATATTCAATTGCAGAGGTCTCAGGGTCCCTTCAGTACATACAAAAATTCACAAATAGGACACGTATAATAGACAAGGGTCTTGTCGAACATTGCTCGCATGTAGTACGGAAGACGCGGGACCTGTAATTAAATCTGAGCTAGTCGGTCTGGAAAGCAACTTTCCGAGCTTCAAAGCCTCGGGTCGGATCTTCGGCTTGTGAGACTATTGACGTCTTATCCGGAACTGGTTGACGTGTTTCAGTCCACCTCGGATATTAATAGTGGGCAGATACAGTATATGCCTGAGCAGAACTTTAAATAGCAATTTCAGACACGGTAGTCGACTCCATTAGAAGTATTTGGGTATTTCAAGGGAATTGTGGTACTCAAATAATTAAGGTAAGCTTCGCAGTTATATTTGTAAGCTTTTGAAGGGGTATTTCGTTTCATTCTTCTACCATCCTTTCTCGAGATAAGACCACCAGTTTCTGGGAGGTTCTTCATATCTCTTTATGGCTTGTCCACTTTCGCATTCTCTTCGTTCAACTTCTCTGCATCGCTCCTCACTTTCTCCATCCACCTCTTGATCAAGCTTTCATTCTCTGCCGTCACTTTGTCTAATTTATCTCTTAGCACGTTGACTTGGATCTGGTTCAACAAGATCTCGTCGTTGATGATCTCGATCGATTTGTCCTTCTCCTTAAGCCGGAGAGTTAAGTTCTCGACTTTTGCATTTGCCTTTTCCAACTGCTTTTCGAGCACGTTTTTGGCCTTGCTGCCTTGTGAAATCCTCAATTCCAACCGTTCTACCGCAATCGTCGACTGGTTGAGGTGCTCGATCAATTCGGCGTTCTCGTTCTTGAGCTGAAGGTTCTCTTTAATCAAGTACGGTTCCGTCTTCGTTTCGTCTTCTTCTCTTACATTAGCCGCCGACGATGCTGTGAGGGAAGGAGAAGGCGACGGAGACGTCGATGTGGACTGGAGCGCCTTGCCGACCAGCAATTGATGGAACTTCTGGCTCAATTGCGCAAAAGCAGCGAAGTATTCCGAGTCCTTCTTCTCAAAGTCGTCTCGTCCCTTGAGAGCCTGGAGAATTTCCTCGTTCCACGACGCCATTCGAAGGATAGATTAGGAAATTTATTGCGCTCGGAGGCCTGCCTTTAACGCTCGGTATAGATGATTTGGATGGTGTTGATACCTAAACGTCTAGTATAATCTTTATAATCCACAGTAATGCCTGTCACGATAGAACAATCTCGTAAATCGTGTCACATGATGGGGGTCACGTGCCCTTATCTGAACACATTAAACTCGACTATGTCTTAGAAGAGGTATACACCAGTCGAATCTTCTCTATCCTTATCTCAAATCTAAGCTATTCATTTAAATACTCCCTTCTTACCCTAAACTTTCTCCTACTTAGACACATGTTTAAAGACTTTCACGTGATAATTATGTCCTGCACATAACACGACTATAACTGACTGATACGCAAAACATGACATGTATTCCGTTTGCAACCCATCCAATTCCCAGCAGACGGCTCTGCAATCCCGACTACCACCCTCAAGAACCTCAGGACTGGTAAAATCACTGTTTTTGAACCAATTTCCCGTTTTTCTGGGTTCAAAACTCCCCCAAATCCGTGTTTCCTAAATATAGAGTTCAAACATCGCCATCGAGATTAAGCAGAACATCCAAGACCGTAAAGCGTCCAATCGGTACAGCCAGTTCAGATCTGCTTACACATCTAACCATTCCTGTTACGTAATATCCTTACATTCTTAGCAGTGCCACCGTCACTCCCTTGCACAGATCATTGCTGCTTACCAGACCCCTGTTATCACCAAGATCTCTAATAACTAATAGCATAACCATGTCGAAAACTGCATACTGGCCCCTTAGTTTCCTGAAGGAGGTACCGAAAGATGACCAAATAGGCCCGGTGCCCAACCCCGAATCTCGAGATTCAAAACTGAGTTCTCCTGAAACTACACATGACGAAGTACTGCTCACAAACAGCTCAGGATCCCCCAAGATAGCCCATTTGGATACGATAGAAGAGGCATCTAAAGAGAATTCCGAAGCCAGCTCCAGGAAAGACAGTTTGGTCACAGGAAGTCCAGCAATAGAGAATAATTTACAGATCAGTTCCCGACCGGATCCAGCAATAGATACAAGTGTCAAGCCACTGAATTGGTGGTTTTGGTCTAACGAAAACCCAGGAACGGCGAATAATGACAAAGAGCCCGCAAAGGATGAAGGAAGTACTGAGGCTCCTGAAAATCAAACAAACATTACAGAAATACAACCTACGCGACAAACGGAACCCATAGAGCCCAGCGAAGCAAGAGAGGACCCGGTTACAGCGGTCTCAGTTATAGAGAGCTCGCGGGATACCCCTCTATCTTCTTCAGAACCTTGGGTTGATTGGTCTTTGCATTACACTAGAGTTACTTCAGTAGTGGGCTACGTGTACACCAGAGCACCCCCTGCAACTACTGAAGCTGTATCAACGGATACGACTCCGCTATTGGCACATACAAGTACACAAGCACAAGTACAACTGCAAGAACCTCCCACCACTGCTGGCTGGTTCTCATGGCTTTGGAGCACCAACAATCCTGAAGACACGGACGATGAAAGCAGTGTAGCTGGAGACGATGGAGCCAGAGAATTGTACAAGTCAGCCAAATTTGCCATCGAAAACTCCAAGGAATCGACCCACTATGCATTCAAATACTCAGTTAACGAAGATACCTACGACCACACAAAGAAATCGAGAGTTGAATTAGCTGTAAGCGACACTCCAACAGAATCCCAGCCTATCAAGTACAACTCGAAAAAGAGACCCATTACGCCAAACGAAGTCCAGGAAAGGACATTGCAAATCCTGCCAGTAGTTACAGCTCCCCCACCTCCGCCTCAAAACTTGAACGTTCCCCCTAATGGAGTAGCGGATAAACTGAATGGTAAGCAAACACCAGAACAGCTGAGTTCTGCTTCTTCTATCAAATCATTGGGGAGCCAATCTAAGCGGAACACCACGCCAGAAAGAGGAGAAGAACATCCCAGTTTCGTGGTGCCCCAACTCGATGAGAATTTCAGAACCATTACCCTCAAAACGAAGTTGCGATTAATAGCTGAGGATATCTTCTACAAGAACAAAACCAGTGAAACCCACTTATATCGTAATAGCACCAAGAGTGTGACATATAAGAAACAGAAAACACTCAAGAAGATTGTCATCGTTGGGGTCCATGGGTTTTTACCTATCAAGATGGTAAGAACCATGATAGGCCAACTGACTGGGAATTCGATTAGGTTTGTCACAGAGGCAACTAAAGCAGTCCAGATGTGGCTAAAGGAGAACAATTCCCAGTACGACTCCAAGGATTATGACATACAGACCATTGCACTCGAGGGAGAGGGGAAAATCGATGAACGGGTGGACAAGCTCTTCAAGTTGTTGGATAACTGGCACGATATAATCCAACAAAGTGATTTCCTTTTTTTCGTTTCCCATTCCCAAGGTACTCCTGTGGCACTTATACTACTTGCAAAGTTGATAACTGAATGCTTGAGTAAACATGTAACATCCCACAGAAGAATCGGGCTCTTGAGCATGTCTGGAATGGGAATGGGCCCCATCCTTGGTCTCGATACAAAACTCGTCATTAGAGCATACACCCCAGCAGAGAACGAGATTATAGGTGAGTTTTTTGAGTTGCAGAAGCCTAACAGTCCGCTCTCGCTCCAACTTTGTGAAGCAATGAAAGTTTTGACGAAGCACAACACCAAGATCACCTTCAGTGGAGCCATAGATGACCAATTTATCCCGATCACTTCGACGCTTGCTAATCAGTTTCAACATCCTAACATCTTCCGGTTTCTTTATGTGGATAAAGCAAGTCAGACCCCCGGGTTCATAGTCAATTTGATTAAGATCGTGGTAACCATGAAGAATATGGGATCGTTTAACGACTATCGGCTCTTAAAGGACGTGGGGGATCGGTTTGTGGGTACAGTGCCAGACGGTTGCCACTGTAAAATTTACCACGACCAGCAGGTTTACTACACCGCCATCAAACATACGCTAGAAACTACCAATTTAACTAGTAGAGCTCACCATGCTCTCAGGGTCCATTCTAGTATTTCCCGGCCGGTGAATGGGAATACTACCCCTGCAGAAACCGCAGCTGCAAACATGTACTTGCTCCCATGGAATGTGCGCAACTTGGTACAAGATTTAATAAGGGTGAATAATATCGGCAACGTCCAGTTGTTGCGGCAGTTGCTCCAAGAGTTTCATGCATGGAAACCCACAGTTCGCAACTGGAAGGAACTCAAGTACTGCTTGAGCGCATTGGACGAGTTGGAGGTGGAGGAGTTGGTTTACTAAAACCTGCAATGCAAGCGTTTTGTCCGTAGGGCAGGGTGATGCAGGCAGTCGAGGACGATAAGCCGAAGTGCGTTTCAGATACTAAGGACCCCAATTCCGCTTACCCTGGGGAGGCGCATATTGAGGTGAATCCACGCGGTACTAAGTAGTTTAAACCTGGGCCCTTTGTCCATAGATAGCACAATACAAATTAGAGTTTGGACGTACGACGCCTAAACCGCATTAGGCTAGCACCGCCTGCATGGGCTGGTTAGGCGAGCATGTGGAGGGAAAGTCAGGAGATAGAAACTTTGCCCCCCCCTAGCAAGCCTCTTAACGAGTGTAAGAGTATGTGTTAGTTGCACGGAGGAGCAACTAGTAATTATTTTTGTCTCACCAATATCGAGGTGAAACAGGTGAAGCACAGGCCAATGCGACACAGGATACCCAGTGAAAAGTCTAAACCGCCGACCACCGAAGCTTAAATCAGCAGGGCTGAGACTAGAGAAACGCAACACACCAAAGCGGACGGAGGACATCGGATCGGCCTAATTGGAACCTTAAAGGGCTTTATCCGTCAGTCTGGGGCACATTGTCACCCAAGTGGTTAGCGTGCGAAAGTTGCCAATTTACGCATAGGCAACGTCGTTTTTCGTTCCAGGGAGCCTCGCTACGATCACCACCGGCACTGCAGGGCGACGGAAATGTGGGAAGTATCCAACAATAGACGAAACGTGCCGGGGCTCCGACACCAGGCTGAATCTGCGGATGCGATGCACGACAAGATCGAGGGCCGCGAGGAGAACATGAAATGGGTGAAACTCCGCTGTTTGCGGAACTGGCACTCCCTATTCCAGGTTGTCTCAGTCACAAGCGGGTTTGTCTAATGCTCGGTAAGGGTCAGTTTTCGGTTCCATCCTGACGTTATCTATCACTTCACTACTGTGTTGCAATGCTCCCTACCTTTTTGACGCTCATCTCTGTCGTGTTTCTCTTCACCGACATCTGTGGTTGCATCGCAGCAGGCCCACACCCGCATGTGCTTCCCTCACCAGCAGATACATCCCAGGGCTTGTCACCAGTGCTTAGCGATGAGGGTTTTACAGCCTACAGTGCCGTCCAAAACCACTGAAACAGGAACGGGATTGTGCAGCTCGTCCTGGTGGGCCGTCTGGTATCCAACCATCAGTGTCTTATCGCCGGAGTGGCCCTGTTGGGAGGCTCAGGAGTCACAAAGTGGTGGCACAGCGGGATCCTTCGGAGCATGCTGGGTCCGAGGGATCAGACCGTCCTACAGAAAATAAAGAAGGAACAGAACACCAGAAGGTCCAAGGCGGGCGGGTGTGCAACGGAGTGCAGTAGGGATGTTTGGATCCAAGGCCACATTCCAGGATGGTGGCCATGGATCCCCCACGTTCTGGCGGTTAAACGTTCAAGGTAAACTCCCATAAAAGCCTCCATGGAAAGTCTCCCTGGGGAGCCATGCCTTCGCGGGCTCGTCTTCGGCACCCTAGAATTAGTGTCGAATGCTGACCAAGCGGGTCAATTGCTTACGCGATCAGTGTCCTTCCTGGCTACCTCTCCCCCATCCCCTCTGGTGTTCTCTCCTCTTCAGGCGACCATCGTTACGGGGCGCTAGAAAATAACACCGTTTGGGCGGACAAAGCCGCGCAGTCACAAATCCATCCCACAACCGACTAAAGACATGCACAGCGGATGTGAGCCAGAAGTGCCGCCAGGAAGCCAGAAACAAACCCGAGGCCAGCCAGAGCCAACCAAAACCATCAGGTCAAAACTGCTCCAAACGCTCTACCTGATGGCCTAATTTGGTCCAATTTAGGCGCCCACAGCACCCAGGTCCATCGTATATCTTCACCACGAGGGATTGGCACTTGAAGCTAAAGATAACGAACAAACCGTACCAAGAAATATGCACCACTGCGACAACAACAAACGGTAATTATCCGAGTTAGTTTTTGTCTATACGCACGGCCTGGATTGTCAGTTGTGTAAGACTGCCATGTAGTGTAGGAAGGTTTATTTTACAATGTCCCACTACGTACCCACATACTGGACATACATAGCGGAGATTCTGACAAGAAGTATGGCGGCTCTTGCTCTCGATCTTCGGTGATGAGGTTTGCTCTTGCGATCTCTCCACCCGTAGCGATCTCTACGTCTTGCGTTGTCTGTTGCGGTCACTTCACCTCAACGCCCTCCATATTGACTCACCTGGCGTGGTTTTCCCCCACCGGGTGATTTTATCTTATTTTCTCTGCCCTACCGTTGGCTGCCGCCGCATTGTCCAGCGAGCTTTGTGGCCTGCCTCGTCTTCGTTTCCGGGTGAAACTCCTCGCTGTCGGTGCTCGCTAGCCCTCCAGGTCCCGGTAAAACCTGGCCTGTACCGGCATTTAGCGAGACACCAGTAATCCCAGGGGAAAAGCCCAGGGGAAACGGGAACAACATAAACGGCAACTCCAACAACCACTCAGTAATGGTACCTAAATAGCCGCCCATAAACTCTGTTTCTCCATCTTGTCTCCTTGCTACTGTATCCCAACTTACAACCTCCCACTGTACCATCCCGTCGGTCCCTCCTCGGTGCTGTTTTTCTTTTGTCGTTTCCTCGCTGTGGTTTTGGCTTTGGCTTTTTCTCCCACAGACACCGCTCACCATTGTCGCTTCTCTTTTCGGGCTCTTCCTTTCCCATCCTTCCACCATCCCCTGCATTCTCCACCACTCTTCTTCCACACCTCTCGTTGTGCTTCTGATCCACCGGCTCGGTGATACTCTCCACACACTTGCCACTCCCGACACGCTGTGCTGCTGCCATCCCGTCCTCCTTCTCCTGTGAACCACGGCGTAGCCTCCACTGTCTACGAAAACCGTCCGACGAAGAACAACTCCCTCTTCTCCACGCCACCACTCGCCCTCCACGCCCTTGCAACGTTTGAACGACCCACCCTTCGAAGCGCCGCTTCTCCCTCTTCACAGTCCACTACTCGCTGTTCCTCCACCATATCGCCAGCACCCTCCAGCGCCATTTCCAGCCAACCGCTACCCGTTACCCGCCAGAACCAAAGCTGATGCACCATGTCTTCGGATGAAAACTCCAACAAACGGACCCGGGCATCGGGCGAAGTGCTCGACTTCCTCCTCCAGGAGTTCGAGAAAAACCACAACCCTACTCCCGACCAGAGAAAGGATATCAGCGACAAGACCGGCATGGCAGAAAAGGCCGTCCGGATCTGGTTCCAGAACAGAAGAGCCAAGCTCCGTAAGGTCGAACGTATGAGCTCCACCGGCAGCGTGCCGCTCGCCAAAAAGACCTCCAACACCATCAACGGCAATGGAAACGGCAACATCGCCAGCCACCACCTGTCCCGATCCAACTCGTTGTCACTCAACGACAACATCAGCCCCGTCAACACCTTCGCCAACACTCCGTCGTCGTCCTCCAAGAACGAAAAGAATATCCCCATCGAGGTCAATGAGAAGTACTGCTTCATCGACTGTCTGTCGCTTTCCGTGGGTTCATGGCAACGGATCAAGTCGGGCGTCCACGATGAGTTCGCCCTCCGCTCAAACTTCGTCAACCTCTCGCCGTTCACCCTCAACTCGGTGATGACCAACGTCGATTTGTTGGTGATTTTGCTGAAGAAAAACTCCGAAATCAACTACTTCTTCCTGGCGGTGTTGAACAACTCCAAGATCCTCTTCCGGATCTTCTACCCGCTCTCCTCCATTGTCACCTGCTCGCTTCTTGATAACAACATTAACAAAGAAAGCAACGAGCTCCGAATCTCGCTTTCCCATCACCCCAAGTTCTCGGTATATTTCTTCAATGGTGTCAACGCAAACTCCAACCAGTGGTCCATCTGTGACGATTTCAGTGAGGGCCAACAGGTCAGCCAGGCCTATTTCAATGAAGGTGGAAGCTCGATCCCCCATGTGCTTGTAGGAGTCAAGAATTCGCTACAATTCTTAAGTACGTTTATTATCGACAACAGTCAGTCCCATCTCCACCAACAACAACTACACTTGGCCAACCCACACTATCCCAACCCAACCCCTCCACACTCGGCCACCTCTGCCACCCACGAACCTCACAAGTACCACCACCCCATCCAGCTTGCAGACGAAGAAGAACACAACTCGGCGGGAAATTTCCAATTCACCACCGACGACTTGAACAACATCTGGGACGATGCCACCTCTCTCACCAATTCACAGAGATCTCGTAACCACACCCCGGTAGCACACCTGTTTCCAGCGTCTACTACAGGTTCGATAAGTGCACATCCTCCCAGCGGCAAGCACATCCCTTCATCGGGTCTCAGCGGATTCTCGCCGTTAACTAACTTCGATTCGGCCGCTTCCCCCAACTCGCTGGCTTCTGGTAACAGCAACAACATCTACACCAATATCGAGAAAGACAATTTCCATCCCCACGTCGAGAACAGTATACACAACGGCCAGTTCCACAGTCATACCAACAGCATAACCCACACGCCGAGAAGCTCCACCAACGGCTTCCAGGCCAATAATAATTCCCATGCTTCTCACCACCAACACCACCATCCACACGATCCCCATTCGCACGATTCCCATATCGATGCCTATGACAAAATGTTCAACACCGCCAACACCCCCGATTTTCTCACGAGTCTAGGCGAGGACCACGAGGTGTCGGCCCAGGTAAAGTCGAACGGAACTAGCGGGTCAATCCATAGCGATTTGAACAGCCCTTCGATAAACGGGGTCACCAGTGCCACTACCAACGCTAATAATAATAATAATAATACGGTGCATGCCTACACCCACCAGACCAACCCCAACCAGAACGGACACCACCTTGGAAACCACAACGGGTATGAGGTCTCGTCCGACACTTTCGGACTCCACCACGGGCTCGATTTCGATTTTGGAGGCAATTCCACCGATTTTGCCGCCAACAATTCCAGCAGTCAGAACACTCCGCTTTCCTCGATAGATACGGCGGGGGCTGGAAGCAACGGACCGGGAGCAAACGGGACTGCGGGAACTGCCAATTCCACCGCCAACAACTCTGGATCGGCGTCTAACTCCAACAATACCGGCGCGGGAAACACCAACGTCGACAGCTTTATTGATTTTGGAATATGACCACCGCTATCCACAGCCGCCTTACCTTACATACACATCTACACCGGGGACTCCCATCATTAATTACGTGATACTTCAATTCCTTTCACTTCAGTCCAAATCTTGTTACCAATTTACTACTACAAATTTCGGTTCAACCCTTTGTATTTAATATAACTTTTGTCACTAAGTAGGTGGTTAATATTTTTAATTCTTCACAGGTGTAGGGATCCGTAGAACAGTTGCCAAAAGGGCTGCTTTGAAACAGCACTCTCCGCAAACAGATAGCCCCAATACATAACTGTACCATCTATCCTAAAATACTAAACCATATCGTCCCAGGTGAAACGACAGCAGGCACGAGTCCAGAGAACAATGGTGAACCGTAAAAATTCGGCGGAATTCTATGCTTGTTCGCTTGGCCTCCATCCCTTCTCCGGACTCGTCGTCTGCTTGATTCCCCCCAAAGCCAACTCTATTTCATGAACAGGCGCATTTACGCATTCTACAATGGTCGATATGCTACAAGCTAATGGTGACCTCTATAGCAATTGTTCCCCTTCAATGTTACACACCAATGTTACACCGTAAATGTCATGCACCCACCGTTCCAGAACAACGGAATTCGCACCCTTCTTTCTGGTTTGTTCTAGTTACAACACCGATATCTCCCGTAGTAAACTGCCATGACTGCCCTGCTACCCGTGTGGAACCGCTTTCCACCCGCTTCGAGCCCCGATCGAACCCTCCATATAGGCTCAGTTTCAGCAACTTTAAGAGACTTTCCCGCCAGGTGAAGATCCGAAGTGTACGCCTAATCGAGTGCAGAACAATCGGACGCCAGGCTCAGCCAGGCTTAGAACAAGGCTTGCCCTGAGGCGACGGGAGTTAGACTCGGGTGCGTACCGGCACCAGTTGACCATCCAACTGGCAGAGGAGCGGCCAGTGTTTTTGTCGCCTCTTTGTCGCACTTCTGTCGCCTCTGTCGTGTTTCTGTCGTATTATCACCTCTGGTTGTGTAAATATATTCGCACTGTTAACTATGGGACCCGTTAAAGGTGTTGGTGAACCCAACTCCGCCACGAATATTCTGCAGTCGCTTAAGATGGTTCTGTGTTGCAAAACCCCCTTGACACGCCCCGCTATCCCTCCACCTCGCATCCCAAGGCTCGGCCTGATCGGCCGTAATTCCTTCCATCTGGCATGTGAAGTCATCTGGGTCTATGAACCTAATTTCAGTTGGATTTTTGCAATTCAGGGATCAACTGGAGCCCGGTCCGGAAAATAGAATTCCCCTCCGGAATGGGTACCGGTAGGGCCTTATGTTGGGTGGCGCCCCGGTTATGGGGCTTATGGAGGCATTTTAAGGAAAGCACGTGAGCGGTCACGTGTGGCATCTCAAATTCATCCACCACCAATATGATTCACTTACATAATCACACCATCTGTGACCAGTTCACTTCTTCAAAATCCACCTACACCATGCGGTGGACCTCGATAACCCGTCCCAATCCGGGCATACGATGCGCTGTACGGTCTCTCTCGACGAGACCCGCTCTCGACACGCTTCTCCCCAACAAAAGGACCTTCAACAAGATCCTTTTCGACTACGACAGTAAGATCTCCTACAAGAAGATGGTGCCGGTGCTAGAAACCGTGTATTCCAATTTGGACACTCCGGACCAGATCATCCTCCCGAAATACGTGCGCCACCACGACTTGATGGTGTTCCGCAACGTGCTTGCCACGGTCAGAAAGACCACCAACACCATCAACAACCATCTCGTGGCATTAGAGAACGAACTCACGGAACAGGCGGCCGAATTGGGCGACAACGACGCCATCGCCATCCTTGCATTCGAGACCATCGAAAAAAAGCTCAAAAAAGACCCCCTGGTCACCAAGGAAGACTATGTCTATGCCAATGAGCTTGTATCACAGCTTACAGACCTCAAGCATCCGTTGGTGTTCAAATTGGCGGGCGATTTGGCGTTCAAACAGGGCTACTACACCCAGGCAGAACAGTACTGGTTGCAGTTCATCGACCTCGAGCCTGACACCATTGCCGCCAGCCATGTGTACTCCAACCTCGGACTCTATTACTTCAGTTATATGAGCCCCAAACCTGACCTTACCCGGGCAAAAGGCCTGCTTGAAAAGAGTATCCGGTTCGGAGAGTTGGACGAGTTCACCATCAAGTCCCACTACTACTTGGGCCAGCTCTACGCCACCACCAACCCCCTTACGTCCAAGTACCACTGGGAAATCAGTGCCTCGAGAGGTCTCAAGGAAAGCTTTCCATCGCTCGGATTCTTGGAGATGAACGTCTTCCAGGACTACCACAAAAGTATCGAATGGTTCAAGTTGGGTGTAGAGGCGTCCAACGACTTGGTGTGCATGATTGGTCAGTTCGACTGCTATCTCCTTCTACGCGATTATAAGTCGGCGTATGAATGCCTTACAAAGCTTAACTCTATTCAAGAAAAAATCAACAGCATAGCAAACACCAAGAGAAAGGTACCAAAGGAAATGGAGGAGGCTATGAACGTCAATGCGGGGTTGTTGAAGGTGTTCTACGAAAGTAGAAAACCCGATATCGAGGGGTTAGCTGCGAAAATAGCATGATAATGTAAATAGGAAATAAACTTCTCAAACGTTGCTACGATGTATTACTATATTGTAAAAAATGTGGTCTAGATAGTTTATACTTTATAGTATGAAGGACCGATCGTGATCATTGCCAAAGTTCAACTCCGATGCAAACCGTTCTTTCAATGTCATGGGCAGACTATTAGAACGTAAAATCGATCTTTGTGCCTTCACCGGAATGATGTCATCCTGTTCCATCTCCACCTCGTTGTCTTCTGAAACTTGACATCCCTCCTCACTAAACCAATAGTGTTCACATGTCTGTGAAATATCGTACCTCGCCTTGTTATCTACCACTAGTAAGTTGGAGATCAAGTCTAGTACTGAATCCGAAATTTCGTCCCAGTATGGAGAATAAAACGCGTATCGTCCTTGTAAAATCTGGTCCCTCATATTAGGAGGTCCCAACTCTTCACTAAATGGTGGAAATCCACACAAACACACGTATAAGAGTACACCCGCCAGCCACAAATCTACTTTGGTGGAGTAGTTTCTGTCATTAGTCAATATTTCCGGTGCAACATAGGCTGGAGTTCCACAAAGCGTGTTGGTAAACTTGAGTTCTCCTATAAACTTTGCTAGCCCGAAATCGGCTATTTTCACCTTTATGTCGTACTCCTCTTCATCCCATGGTCCTGTTTGTGCCTGACTTAAAGAGGTTCTGGGTGTTATGTCCAAAAGGATATTTTCTGGTTTTATATCTCTATGAATAATATTGTTTCTGTGCAAGTAGTCTAATCCTGAAAGCAATTGCTTGAAGAACGCCTTTGTTTCATCCTGTCTCAACTTCAGCTTATTGATGATACGCTGGAATAATTCTCCGCTATTCATCTTTTCTAGCACCAAGTACGTGGTGACTGAGTTGTGATTTATAGGCTCCACGTAATGTGAGATGAACTTGACGATATTCGGATGGTTGATCGAGAGCAACAAGTTCATTTCTTGCTGGAGCTTGACGTCGTTGTTCTGGTTCCCGTTCTGTGACTTATTCGGGTGAAAGATCTTAACTGCCACTACATCTCCGGTGGAACGGTCGCGTGCTTCTTTAACCACCGCATAATGTCCTGAACCTAGCTGGTTGCCCAAAATATAGTCGTCAAAAAACGTCTTTTTGTGGGTCTTCTGCATGGCCTCGTCGTTCTCAATATCAAACGAGTACCGGAAGATGAATGTGCCGCCAGTTTTGGCAAACCCGATCTTGTCTCCGCTTCTTAGTATGGAATTGGATCCTTTTCCTAGAACCTCGTCGTTGACATAGACTCCGTTGGAGCTCAAATCGGTGATGTAGAGGAACTCCCGGTCGCCATTGAGGGTTAAAGTCAACTGACAATGCTTGGAAGACACGTCTCCTCCAGTTAACTTGATATCACAACTGCTGCTTCTTCCTATCACCACTCCGCTGGGTTTCCTCGGTATAACTATGTGTGGCAAGCCTGGCCTCGTATTGTAGAGCCGTGCTATGTTTTCATATCGTACCACCTGTCTCTTTGGGGTGAAATCCTCCTGTGAAGTTTGAAGCTAGATGTTAGATTCTGCGATGGATAATGATGATCCGAGTTTGGTTTCTTCTGCAAATTGACTAGGACGCGTCTGAAAACACTAAAAGCCTGACACACTCTGTAGTAGCACATTGCCTCGAAACAACACGCGTACATACCCTTTTCCTGCTTAAAGCCATCTTAATGCTATGATGAAATTTAGGTTTCTTGATTAGAGTTTGTTTATAACTAGATAGCGCGATAGTGGGTCACGTGATGTGGTTTAAGCCAGAGTTTCAATTACTATAGTTCTATCCTAGATCATCCTATTGGGATAAGTATATTGTACTATGATAAGAGCCTATGGAATGTTGAGATCATTCGTTTATTTTACGTAAATTAGATATTTGTAGGATTTTTGAAACCCCCTCATCTACTGACCCATGTGACCGTATTTCAATTATCACGTGAAACGACCGGATCTCCCAACTATATAATCCTCAATACCAAATCATTGATGTCATTATCTGACAACGCCGAGACGTCAATAACAAGTTTCTTTTTCAATGATCCCACGTCGAAGTTCTTCTTGTATGCTGCCACAGCATTTTCATCTACCAGATTCAAAAACTTCACCGACTGGTTAAGCTTTAAGAAATCGGTGTTGGAATCATTAGAAAATCCTGTAGGATCTTCAAAACTCAAGTAGAGATCACGAGAGAACTGTGCTACGACATGCTTGATATCCACAATTAACTGTGCTATTCCCGCTCTCGTGAACCTGTTATTGGTAATGATGTACTCAAAAAGAATGCTGGATATGAGCGATACTATTCTGTCTGTGATGAGGTTGTAATCAAGCTGTGAAAGGCTCTTTCTTAAATAGTCCAAATAGACGGGGATACTTGCGGTCAAAGGCAATAAATCATGAGACGCATCTAAGTCTTGAGTAGCATGACTCAGGTCGAGATTCCATTTGCTGGAGTTGACATAACTCTTCAACAGGGCTCTAATTTCTCTCTTGAAGAACTCCTCATATTTAGACAATACTTTATTAGTTAACTGATCGTACTGTTTTATGGATGCGTCCAATATTGTCAGGTCGTCAGTGTGGAATTTGGCGCTAAACGTTTTGAAAGTATTCCAAAGTTGGACAAAAATGAGTTCCAAACTCCATTGTTGTAAAGAATTTTGCACGAATTTAGCCAGACAATATATTTCCGTTAAGGCTTGGACTGATTTCAATCCTGTTGAGGTGGTGGACTCTGTAGACAAATGGGTTTCACTACTGTTGGAATGAGCCAATCCTCCAGGGATAAGACCCAACACTTTGTTTTTTCCGTAAGTTTCTGAGAACCGCTTGAATAGCTGGTTTAAGTGAGTGCAATAATTATCAATTAGTACCAATTGAACCGTAGACACGTATTTCAACTGGTACTTTACGATACTGAGGGTTTGGAAATGACTGGTCAAGTTGTCAAACAACTTGACTAAGCCGTATGCTGAATATGTTGGTTTTAAAAGAACATTGCTAGTCTCGCTCGTTGACTCTGCAGAGTTGTCGAGCTGATAATCAAAGTCTATTTCGAATGCTCCCTTTCCACCTATAATCTCACTTTGGTACCGTTTGTTGGCTAGGTCCCTTTCGAAATTTAGCCAATTTTTCACCGCAGAATGTTCATCGTCCCCCCTTATAAATACATCACCAGTGACTCCAGTCCATTTTCGCGATGGAACCACTTGAAAGTCTTCAATATAAGGGTTGTACTGGTAGGTTTTTCTTATCCTTTGGTCGAATGAAGCAAGCTCAAAAATTAAATGCGACAATAACCTACCACTCTTTTCGTAGCTTGCAGAAGTCCTGCCTGAAGGTTCAGGTTTTAATAGCAAATTTTCGGGGGTCTCTTGATATTGCTCGACATTGTCATTGAGGATTTTTATCAGCGAAAGAGTCCTGGTCCTCAAGGGTACCAATAATGCAGTGATGACTTCATACTCGCCAATTCGGTTTATGGACTTGAACACATCGCCTATAAGCAACAGCAAAATCGAGAGGTTTTCGTTCAAGAACTTTTCAATGTAGTTGAATGCCCATTCCGGCTTGGAGATCTTGTTTGTTTCCTTGTTGGGAGTATTGAAATGGTAGTTAAACCGGGTGATTATAGGGTTGAGAAGTATGTCTAATGCCCACCATGAGTCTGGGTACACTGGAGTGTTATTTATGGCCTGAAGCTCTATGAGCTGGGTGAAATAAGACTCTAGTTGCTTAGCGTTCTTAGGAATATTCACACTGTCGTTGGAAAACCACCTGCTCTCCTCTACTGCACGTACTAGTTCCGGTTCCAAGCGCTTTCTGTTGGCATCTATTTTATCCTGAAGCGTCTGGGTCAATATCTGTACTGCTCCTGGTACTAGACTGGCATTCTGGCCCAATTCTTGGATTGCTAATGCATGTTCCACTAGGGTTTTGGTGGCTGTTTCGGCCTGCAATTTATCATGGAGTTCCTTAGCCGCCAGCAACGCTTCAAGGCTACGTGCTTTCTCCAACTTGTCCTGTAACAACAGACGTAACGTGGTAAATATCGGCAACGATCCGAATTCGAGAATCAAGCCGTCCACGTTGGCAAGCGATTCCTGGACCAGTTCTGCCTCTAAGGAGTACCTGACAACATCGACGATTTTGTCAACACTCTCGTTCAACTTGTCGGTATCAATTCCAACAGTAGCAGCGTCGGCAGGCGACGGCGAGTCAGCTTCGAGTTTGGAGTCAGCCGTAGTCTTTATCTGGACCAATTGGGCTTGTAACAGCGAGATTTTATCGGGCAAATTGGGCAAGTCCTCGAGTCCCGTAAGGGTCGAGTTGAGGAAATTGGAATCCATAGCCACTCTAGATAACTATGGTAGTCTGGGTGTTACAGTATACTGTGATTCTATACGGTTAATACGTGTACTGTTAACTGAGGTTACTAGATCACGGCTGTATGCAGGACGTGGTCCACGAAAAAATTTCAGTGCACCAAAATCAAAAACCAAAAACTCAACTCGAATTTGGCTGACATTTGCCTCTTTAAATACCCCTACAGAAAGACAATCACACCATGCAAGCTCCAGTCGTGTATATGAACACGTCTACCGAGAGGCAGACCGGACGCCAGGCACAGATCTCGAACATCACTGCCGCCAAGGCCGTGGCTGACATAATCAGAACCTGTTTGGGACCCAAGGCCATGTTGAAGATGTTGTTGGACCCTATGGGGGGCATTGTCTTGACCAACGACGGCCACGCCATCTTGCGTGAGATCGACGTGTCCCACCCGGCGGCTAAATCCATGATTGAGCTCAGTAGAACCCAGGACGAAGAAGTGGGAGATGGAACCACCACCGTGATCATTTTGGCAGGAGAGATCTTGGCCCAGACGTTCCCTTACATCGAAAAGAACATCCACCCGGTGATCATCATCCAGGCGTTGAAGCGCGCGTTGAGCGACGCGTTGCAGATCATCCACGAGGTGTCTGTGCCTGTCGATATTGACAACGACGCTGCCATGTTGAAGTTGATTAAGGCTTCCATCGGTACCAAGTACGTCCACAAGTGGTCGCAGAAGATGTGCGAATTGTCGTTGAAGGCAGTCAAGACCGTGGCCATCCGTAACGGTGACTACAAGGAAATCGATGTCAAGAGATACGTGCGTATCGAGAAGATACCGGGTGGAGAGGTCACCGACAGTGAAGTGTTGGACGGTATCTTGTTGAACAAGGACGTGACCCACCCAAAGATGAGAAGATACATCGAAAACCCCCGTGTGATATTGTTGGACTGCCCATTGGAATACAAGAAGGGAGAGTCGCAGACTAATATAGAAATCACCAAGGAAGAAGACTGGAACAGAATATTACAGATCGAAGAGGAACAAGTCAGGTTACTCTGTGACCAGCTCTTGGAGTTCAAGCCAGACTTGGTCTTGACCGAAAAGGGTGTCAGTGACTTGGCCCAGCACTACTTGTTGAAGGGTGGTGTCACTGCTTTGAGAAGAGTCAAGAAGTCCGACAACAACAGAATCGCCCGTGCTACTGGTGCCACCATTGTCAACCGTATCGAAGACTTAAAGGAGTCCGATATCGGTAACAGATGTGGATTGTTCAAGGTGGAATTAATCGGGGACGAATACTTCTCGTACTTGGTGGAATGTAAAGAACCACAAGCATGTACAGTTGTGTTGAGAGGTCCATCCAAGGATATTCTTAACGAAATAGAAAGAAACTTACACGATGCCATGGCTGTCACCCGTAACGTGATGTTCGAGCCATCTCTTTCTCCAGGTGGAGGTGCTACTGAAATGGCCGTATCTGTTAAGTTAGCAGAGAAGGCCAAGACTATTGAAGGTGTTGCACAATGGCCATACCAGGCAGTTGCCGACGCTTTCGAAGTGATTCCAAGAACCTTGATCCAGAACTGTGGAGGCAACCCTATCAGAATCTTGTCTCAATTACGTGCCAAACACGCCCAGGGCGAACACACTTTTGGTATTGATGGAGACTTAGGTAAGGTGGTCGACATGAACGAATACGGAATCTGGGAACCAGAAGTGATCAAGCAACAATCGATCAAAACCGGAATTGAGAGTGCATGTTTGCTTTTGAGAGTGGACGACATTGTCAGTGGAGTCCGTCAACAGGGTTAAAAATAGACGCCTATCCATATATAAAGAGAGTTATGTTTGGGCCACCGATTGAAGTTGAGTTAGGAACAAGTATGAATGGTGAGAGGAGATTGCTGGTAAGAAACCACGCGGTGAGGACCAGTCTATGTGCACACCTATGACGTAAGATATGTTATTCGTCACTATAGCCGAAACACCGCTATAACAGCTTCGTTTACGAGTCGATTGTGACCACCTGTCCTAATAAACATCTACTGTATATCCATTGTTTGTAGTCGTAGAGTATCGGATTGTTTTTGGCTGCGGCTGATGTCAAAATTGCAAAATTTCACCGGTTGTGTTCCTGCATAAAGGCGGTTGCGACTGATGTTTACCTCCTTCCCGATCGGGACAAGGCTACCACTGTTCCCAAGGGACCAGTTTAGGCATTTCAGATCTGAAAGGCTTGAAAGTTTTTACCGCCAGTGATCCATTATACCTCAGGAACTCGACTTATACGGCTCCTGGACGGTTGAAACATCGTGGAGCCTTCATAAGTGTGCACTCATCTAACCCAGCCACCTTCAGGCGTCTTTTTCTGAGTTCAAATCGCCCCAAAACTGACTACTACACTCATTATCTTTCCAAAAAACCACATCCAAACCACATCCAAACACCTCCTTCCTTCACAGTTCTAGCATAGCATGGTAGCACCCATCACAGACATTCCCCAGACGCCGTTTAAGGCCAAGACCGTCACGTCTTGGGCTGGAGAACAGGAAGGTGATTTGGGGTTCATCGAGAACGAAATCGTCGAGGTCTATTCCATAGTGGACGAGGGCTGGTGGAGCGGCCGTTTGAGGAGAAACAAGGCCGAGGGCATCTTTCCTCGGGACTACGTGGAGATCATTCCCGAAACGCCCCAGTCGTTGCCCCATTCGTCGTCCAATGCTTCTCTCAACACTCCCAAAGGAACTCCCATCAAGGAATACAACGACTATGATCCGAGGTTCAAAAACAGCAGGGGAGGCACTCCCACACACGGGTGGACCGTCAAGGCGCTGCCCTCGCGCAACCAGCCTTTTTCAGCCTCCGCTAATGCTGCTTTTAACTCCGGTGCCGATACTTCGTTTGGTGACGATGGATACGCTTACGATACCAGTTATGATGCCGGAGACCAGCGCAAGTCTGGGCCCAAGAAGTCCCGCTCGTCCAACAAGCTCGTTTCGTCCACCAACCACCCCAAACACAAACATATCAGCTACATGCAACAGGAAGAACTTCTTAGAGAAAGAGAACGTGAGATTGAGAACTTCAAATTGCTCCAACAAAAACAGAATTACCACCTCAAGAAATCTCAACAGGACTACAAGCGTGCGTCGGTCCAGCCCCAGGACTCTGGCGAATTGTATTCTCCCAGAACTTCCAAATCAAAGTCAAGACCCCAATCCCAATTGTATGGTCTTGATGCTGCTACATACCACAAATCACATTCTTACAACGATGTTTCGGCCATTCCAAGCCATAATAAACCTCAATTGTTCAACAATCACACGGTGGAAAGCTTTTCGCCCGAACACTCTCCTCCAAAACAAAAGATGAAATCGTTCCATGAAGACGAGGAAGAGTATCACGAACTTGCTAACAAAAGAGCACAGTTGGAATTTGAGTTACAACAACTCAAGCAATTGGAAAGGTCCACCCAAAAGAGAAGATCCAAAATTGGATCTCCAAGTCCTGTTCAACAACAACCACCCCAACAGCCACAAAAGTACGATCTCTATGATCCTTCTACCAACTCGAGTTATGTAAGTGAAGACATCCATTCGTCTAAGAAAAACTATCAATCTCGCGAAGATCTCGGTAAGAAACTCACCAAATACGTCACTGACGAAGACGAGGATTACGAGCTTGAAAGAAGTACGTCTCCTCCTCCACCTCCACCTCCAAAGCATGCTACACGTGTCAAGGCATTTAACTACCATGACGAAATGGATCCTGTTCCTAGAGAAATTTCCCTGCCCCAAAACGCAAGAAATCAACCTAAAATTGCAAGAGAACAATCCAGATACCAGCTTGGGGGTATCAGTGTAGGAGCTGGTGGTAAAGTTCCTTTTGATGCAGATGATTTCAAGTTTTCTGGAAACAGCCAAGGCAGAATGGTTCCATTGACTGACGAAGATATCTTTGGATTGTCTGCTATCCAACAGGAAGAGCTTAAAAATTCTATCAAGTCTTTACAAAGTGACGTGCTTAACTTGTCTGAACTTAGTGCTACAAGTGCGGGCTCATTTACAAGACATAAATACGAAAAGGAAATGTTGGCTCATCAATTGAGGCTTTCTCAAGGAGGATTGGAAGCTCAACAGGAAAGATTAAACCATCTCACTTTACAAGACGAGGCGGAAAAGAAGCAACTTGTTGATTCCATTTTCCAAGACAAGAAGAAAAGCGGCAACATTTTCAAAAAGTTCTTGACCAAAAGACCTCTGGAGACAAACCCAATAGAAAAGAAGTTCCAGGAAGAAGAAGAGATTGATTGGTCGACCCTCAAGTTTGATATCAATAGAATGAACTCCTTGACATCACAGGACAAGCAGGCTAGAACAAGGAGAATTGTCATGGAACAGAACAATTTGATCATCAAGCCATTGGACTATATTTCCGATATCAACACTAACGAGTTCATTGGAGACGAACGTGACATTGATGATAGTGAAATAGAGGCCTACAAAGCCGAATTGGCGCGTGGTGGATTGACTAGACTTGATACCTTTATGGACAACTACACAGCCTCTTCGGACTTGAATGAACTCATTTCCGATATAAGCGTCAAGTACAACTCATCCAAAATCAATCAGATTAGAAGTATTTTGATCCACATGTGCAAGTTCAGAATCATCGATGAACCCAACCAGATTTCCCAAGTGAAACCCAAGTTGAATGAAATCTTGAGCAAGGGAGAAGCGACTATTTACCAATTGAACTATCTCTTCAAGAAAGTATTGGATGCTTTGAGAATTCCTTCAGAAATCGTTCTTGGATTCTGGAAGAAACCAAATGAGTTCTATCACAACGAGCAGTACATCATCAACCATTGTTGGCTCTCTATCCTTTACGACAATCAGTTCTTGATCATCGACACACTCTGCTTCAAAAACGGTGCTGTTTGCAATATCCGCAACCACCCCAAGGATTACAATGAGTTTTACTTCTTGACGAAACCTCTTCATATGGTATCTACGCATATCCCCTCGATAGTTGACTTGCAACATGTCATTCCTCCAATTGACCAGAATGTGACCTTCTACTTACCTCGTGTCTATTCAGGTTTCTACAAGAGTAGACTCGGCTTCAGGAACTTCAACAACGCATTGACCAGATTGAAAGACTTGGAATTCTTTGAATTGGAACTTGATGTCCCAGTCGATGTGGAACTCTTCAGTTTGATCAAAACCGCCAAAGTAACCACCAATGAGTTGAGTTTGTGTCAGATCTTATGGGTCAACAATAAGAGAGTGGCCAAGATCAAAGCGATTTTGCCTGAAAATGAATCGATCGGTGTGCTTCAAATTTTCTCTGGTCCTAAAGGGTTACAGAGACATTTCGACAACATCCATGAATTGTCTATTGTCATTCCATTGTACCATACTGGAACTTACAAGCCATGCAAGTTTGTGCCTAGATTCCCAACCGTACAAAGTCAGAACAACGATCTTTATATCAAACATCCTCAGACTAGCAAAATCGTTGTCAAGAACTCCTATATTTTCGAGGTGTTACAGTATCCTTCCTTAGGATTAAACAGCAGCTCGGGAATCATGAACCAGGACTTCAAAGTCGTGATTGAGTCGCCCTCCGGAAAATACTTCAAGTTGATGAAATCAGATCCATCCAAGCCATTTGGAGTGTTTGAGAGTAATATCAAGTGTCAGGAAGTCGGGTTGTACCGGGGGTTGGTTATCGGAGACAGCGGGAACAGCTGGTACGTCTTTGCACAATGGGATTGTGTCGGGGGTATCGTCAACAATTAAACACCAGAGGTTCTATTTCATTACATTGTCCTATTGTTTTATTACCATCATCAGGATCTACATCCTCACATATTATAGCATTCCGAATACTCCAAGATTCAGTGCACCACGTTGCCTTTTATATTCATTAATTATTAATCCGTTCCTATAGTCATCTTTGAATTTATACATCTGCATTAGAAGGTTGTGTACTCCAAGGCTTGTATGTCCAAAGACTCGAATCATATTGAGCCCCGTGATTTATATCACGTGACAAGCCCGAAATCTAGTCTTTATATCAATCCTAAATCTAAACCATTTACAACTTCTTATACTCCAACCATGTCTATCCCTTCTACTACCACTACTACCAGCACATCTACCCCTGTACCCTTAAAGTACTCCAAAGAAAAGAAGGTTGGTGAGGGTACCTATGCCATAGTGTATCTAGGAACCCAGATTTCCACCAAACGGAAAATCGCTATCAAAGAGATCAAAACTGGGATGTTCAAGGATGGACTAGACATGTCGGCCATACGAGAAGTCAAGTACTTACAGGAACTCAAGCACCAGAATGTTATCGAATTGGTAGACGTTTTTTCTGCTACTCACAACCTCAACTTGGTGCTAGAATTCTTACCGTGTGACTTGGAAGTATTGATCAAAGACAATTCAGTGGTATTCAAGTCTGCTGATATCAAGTCATGGTTGCTTATGACACTCCGGGGAATCCACCACTGCCACAGAAATTTCATATTGCATCGAGACTTGAAGCCCAATAACTTGTTACTAGCTCCTGATGGACAGTTGAAGATTGCCGATTTTGGTTTAGCCAGATCTCTAGGCAACGCCAACGAAGATTTGTCACCCAACGTGGTTACCAGATGGTACAGAGCACCAGAGCTTCTTTTTGGCGCCAAGCATTATACTACAGCAGTGGATATGTGGTCCATAGGAATAATATTTGCAGAACTCATGTTGAGAACCCCCTACTTGCCAGGAAAAGATGATGTCGATCAGCTAGACGTGACTTTTAGAGCATTGGGAACCCCCACAGAACAGATCTGGCCCAACGTATCGCTGTTGCCATTATACAATGCCTTGAGAGTGTATCCTCCTCCCTCAAGACAAGAACTCAGAAATAGATTCAGCGCAGCTACAGAGAAGGCATTGGACTTGTTGATTTCGATGACCCAATCTGACCCTAGCAGAAGGTGCGATCTGACCCAGGCCCTCCTCCACGAATATTTTGTGGAATCACCCAGACCAACAGACCCAGAAGACTTGCCTAAAAAGAAGGAGAAGAGGCTGAAGGAAGAGGAGGAGGAAGAGAATAACAAGAGATTAAAAATATAACCCCGCTAATAGTATGAAAGAATTGGGGAATGATCAATGCATATTTTATATCGATGGATGTGCCATCTCTATGTATATAGTCTATTATTTATGGTAAATATCACGGACATATTCACCTATGGCCCAGGCACTAGTCAAGCCAGGACTTTCGATACCTACCAAATTAACAAACCCTGGAAAGCCTTGTTCTTCCTTAATGTAGAAATCAGCAAACTCCTTTTTGTTATCTGCTGCCGAAAGAAGTTTGGGTCTGACTCCAGTATAAGATGGGATCAAAGTGCCTTCCTTCAACAGTGGAAAGTATTTCTGGACTGCCTCTATTGCCCCTTCTAAATTGTGAGCGCTTGGAGTATAGTCTATATCCTCAGCATTATCTATATCTTGCCATTCCAAATCCGGTCCGAACTTCAATTGGCCGCCCAAATCGAATGTTAAATGGATTCCCAAAGATGATGCATTAGGGTTGGGACATGGATAAATCAACACGTCGGTGATCTTGGAGGTTGGAATGGGTTTAGATGATTCAAACGTGAAATAAGTTCCCTTGGCAAAATAGCTCTTGAAGTGTCTCTCTGGAGGAAGCAAGAGATTCGACACTTTCTGTGCATGAAGACCAGCCGAGTTGACGACGTTGTCGGTGGTTATTTCGAATTCTTGTTCTGACTCCAACTCTTTAACTTGGAGAGTATAATTACGTGAGCCCTCGTTGTATTCTATTCCCACCACTTTGGAATTGAACCCTATGGTCCCTTCGCTATTTTCAAAGCCTGCCTGGAAGAATAGCGTGTAGTCGTGTGCTGAGATGATACCTGTTGTGGGGCTTGATAACGCGCCGTACTCGGCCCTTATCAAAGGCAATGTCTTCTTGGCTCTGGAAGCAGATATAAATTCCACAGGAACGCCGTTTTCCCGAGAATTAGCCGCCAACTTCTCCAAGTACTCTGCCTCCAGTTCAGATTGGGCCACCACCCATTTCCCACATTTTTGTAAGTTAACTGGGAAGCTTCCCTTATCCCAGGCTTGGTAGATCTTATTCTTTCCAGCGATACATAATTGGCCCTTTAAGCTGTTTTTTGGATAATAAAGGCCAGCATGGATGACTTCTGAGTTACGTGACGTGGTTTCCGTACCCAAATGTCCATGCTGTTCAAGCAAGAGCACGCTGTTGCCTTCTATCTGTTGCAAATGAGAACTTATGGATGTTCCAACCACACCTCCACCGATAACGACATGGGAAAACTGGGAAGAAAGCTGTGCCGAGGAATTGAATTCACGCCAGTATGGAGACCGTGAGACTAGCCTATTTAGAGAAGCATGGGCTCTGGGAATCATTTTCTGGGGTATAGGAAGAGAAACAGGGTTTTGAAAAGTTGAAGATAATGATATCGACTCACGTGAGGCAGATCGATTCGGCCACACTAAGAGACACTAAAGAGAGTCGATTACTGGACACATTCTATTGTCTCCTAGTTGGCAATTCGTTTAGTAGTGTTGGGATTGTGATTCTTATTGTTGAAGTAATTAAACGTTAATACCATAGACTATTTATATGTGACATCATTGAGCATATCCGCACCTTTGACACCATGTTGATTATTCACTCTAAGTTAAGAATGATTCAAGCAAAAATACGATGTCAGGTGGATAACAAGAACTTGGCAGTTTTTTAATAGTTAAAACTGGAGTTTTACGTTGGAATAACTACCATAGTTCGACTAGTGCTTTTATCTGATTTTGCAACCACAAAGTTGTAAGAAATGATGGCCTTTGGTTAGCATTTCAGGAAAATTCGCTACTAGCACCCTGATGAGACCACAGTCCTACTGTTGTTGGTTATAGTGTTATTTATTCGAATCAGCTGTCTGATCAGGCTATTTTGACATGAAATGGCTTAGAAGTAGCGAATAGTCTACGGTGCATGTAATGGGGAGAGTTGAGGTCAGCTCATGACTGCTCGTACGACACTGACAGAATACTCAGAGCTTCACAGAACTTCACAGATCCACTTAATGTGTTAATTAATTCTAAAGAACTCGATCATCTCTCTGTGTTACCATTTTCCCACATCCTATATGGTATATCCCTTTTAGTTCATACCTTTACATCCTATGTGGTATATCTCTATTAGTTCATACCTTTACATCCTCTTAGATCCACATTGACCATACAACTGGATCGTGTGGTCTAAGCCATAAACGTCTTGGTTACTAAAATCACACAGTTCACACCACACTTCGTTACAGACCTGAATCAGTCAACCTCAATTAAGCCGAATCGGGAAAGGGGAAAACGCACCTAATAGACGCAAAACCCTACAAAGAGTAACTGAACTGCAACAAATAGAGCCTAGTGGCCTAATTACAATATGTGGATGTCTCGTACTACCGCAACCGAACTACACACATCGCCTCGCTGTACCCTCTTTGTCTTCTGTGCCAATGTCCTCTTTGGGACACCCCAATTTACGAAACCGTCTCGGCTAATTCCAGCCATAATTCCAATGTGCTACACCGCCTTCAAACGCTCGACACACACGTCACCTTGGCACTGGGTTGCTGGAGAAACTGGCCAAATTACAAGCCTGGATCGGGGTATGAATCTCGAGTTTTCCCCGAATCGTGGCCCAATTAGGCACTTTCACTAAATGGGCTAAACTAAACTGGTTAATGGCATCGAATGTGTGGAATGCCTGAAACGATCTGCCCAGGTTTTACAGCCATCCTTCTCCTGAGGAGACATAGTAAGGAGACATGATCAATTCTGCTTAGTCTCCTTTGTAATTCTGCTTAGGTCTGCTTAGGTCTCTCTTTATACTTAACTACTGTACTCCGGATGCCTTTCTCTCGTTATGATTCTGTCGCCGGAATGTCGATTCTCGTCAAAGAATAGGCAAAAAAAGCCATTTTTCCACTACAAGGCAGTGTGAAAATGGGACAACATCCGGCAAAACTCGGCATTCTGGCGTCGAAAACTCTCCAAACTCGACAAGATACTTGCCTACCCCAGTAACATTACATGTACCCAATTTCAGCCTCTCAATGCCCCTACTTCCCGATATCGACCACCTCTTATCCGATTTCTCTGTACCTGTAATGCCGCACCAGTGAAAAAATCTAGCCAAATTTCGGTTTAAGAGTCCAAAGTTCAAAATTCGACTAGTCCAAAATTCAAATAATCAGCCCGTAAAAAAGTTGGACAATTTCGAATTTCCATCGTTCGTTCACCTCGTTTATCGTTGATCTCCCCTGCCATATCCTTTTGCGATACACCATTTATACATCCACCACGGTCCTGTGTTCTAGCGTATCATATCGAGGTCTTTTTCCCTGTTCGAATCCCGCCGTTTTTCATCTCCCTGAAGAACTCCGATTGTTTCATTGTATCAGCGTCTAAACCACCACATCCAGTGTCCTCCTTCGATCCCTTAGTCGTATCTATTCCATTGACTGGGCCTCGATCTCTTCTGCATACAGCATCATATCAGTCCCTACCACGTACTGATAAGAACCCCAT
Source organism: Kodamaea sp. yHQL451 (assembly GCA_030578635.1). Classification (NCBI taxonomy): domain Eukaryota; kingdom Fungi; phylum Ascomycota; class Pichiomycetes; order Serinales; family Debaryomycetaceae; genus Kodamaea; species Kodamaea sp. yHQL451. Next base: position 76,216 of record JAKTXX010000022.1, read on the forward strand.
CTGATAGTCATACACAATGAGAAGCATCAAATCTGTCGTTGTTGGAGATGGTGGAGTCGGTAAGACTTGTTTGTTGATTTCCTACACCACCAACACCTTCCCCAACGACTACATTCCCACTGTTTTCGACAACTATTCCGCTTCCGTCATGATTGACGGAGAACCCATCAAGTTGGGATTATGGGATACCGCCGGTCAGTCGGAATACGACCGTTTGAGACCGTTGTCGTACCCACAAACCGAGATCTTCTTGTGTTGTTTCTCGGTGATAAGTCCTGACTCGTTCCACAACGTCAAGTCCAAGTGGATACCTGAAATCTTGCACCATTCCCCCAAGAACATCTTGATTTTGTTGGTCGGTACCAAGATCGATTTGAGAGACGACTTGCACGTCTTGGATGAATTGGCAGAAAGAAACAACAAGCCCATCACTGTTGAACAGGGAAACAAGTTGGCCAAGGAGTCTGGTGCCGTCAGATACATGGAATGTTCCGCTGCCACCCAAGTAGGAGTCAAGGAGATTTTCGACTACGCTATCAGAGCTGTATTGGAACCTCCTGCCAAAAATAACGACTTTGCCCTGAGTGACACTTCCGCTATCGGAGCTCCAGGAGGATCTAAGTTGAGCATCAACAGTGGAGGACCACAAAAAGTTCAGAAAAAGAGAAGAGCAAAGGCCAAGAGATGTACCATTTTATAAACAGCCGTAGAGCAGATTCCACACAACCATCCTCAACTTCCCCAATTTCCAACCGTCCCACCCCTTTATTTCATCCGATACGTTATAATTATTATCTTTATCTTCTGTTTAATTACGTTAACTTCAACAGCTTACTTCTCCGTTATTATAACAAATAATTGACCACAGACCACCACGCTACTATCTCGGTTTCTAGTTTGATTTCTGACTTTCTTGTTTCAGGCATGGTTAAGTTGTACTATCTTAGATTTGTGTTTTTAGACTAATGTAAACTAGTGAAACTTATATGAGCTTAATCTACAAATCTTACCATGGCACATCTGTCTTAATCCCACCAAAACAATATCATAAACCTTATGAATCTTTAGTTATTCGAGTAGACGAAAGTAGCTATATCTCTTGACTACAGAATGTACTGTTCTTCTTTTCTTGACGTTTATGTCTATGCTATTCTATTGTACAATTACTTAATCAAGGAAGCTCTTGAAGGATGGATTCCTCCTACGGCAGGCTCCTTCTTCAACTCTTCGTTTTTCTGTTCCTTCTTCTTGACGGCAGCTTCTTTCTCCTTAGCCACTCTGCTTCTTCTTTCGTCCAATAACACTTCGTTCTTGTCCTTCAATTTCTGGAGTCTGTTTTCAGAGTTTCCTCCACCTCCTACAGTGAGCTCAACATTTATCTTTCTGTTACGTAACAAGGTGTGGTGCATCTTCAACGCCAACTCCATTTTACTCTGGATCTCCTTGGTGTCATTATCGAATTCCATGAAGGCAATTCCCTTGTCTTGTCTGATTCTGAATCTGTCGGGACTGGAGTTCTTGAAATGGGTCACTAACTCTGACTGTTGGATATCGTAGGGTAAATTTCCGATGAAGAGGATGAACCGCGGTCCCTTTCCTCCATTTACCGCCTTTCCTTTCTTTCCTCTTCTAGTCTTTCTCTTCTTGGGAGGTTCTTCTCCCTCTTTTACTTCCGGAGTAGCATCTGTAGATTCGGTTATGGCGTTTGCTTCTTCCAAGGTTCTCTTCTTGGCGGTTTTTTCCTCTTCTCTTTCCTCCTTGGTTTTCTTCAGCTTAAACTGTAACGCCTTCTGCTGTTTCTTGGACAATTTTTCGACTTCCGACATGGTTACTGTTGTAGTTGTAGATTGTAGATCTAGGTTAAAATCAGATGAGATAGAGAAGACCTTGAATTTTTTGTCACGTGCTCAGACACGTGATCGCATCACAGACAAGCCACTCTTATGAACAGGACCCTCAACTAATTTCATGTTATATCCCGCAACCCAAATATCCCGCAGTTCACCCTGATACCCCTGTGACGTGTTGCAAACAATCAGAGGACCAAGCGCAATTCCAGGATTAGACTGCAAAAATCCCGCTCCAAAACTCATATAAATAGCACTAGAACCGCAATAGACTCATACTTAGAACACAACCACAACAACACAATGGATAAGAAGGTCAGGATAAATATAAGCAGACAACAGGAGCCGGTTTCGGAGAGTTCTCCGGGCTATTCTTCTAGATCCAGATCGAGACTGCCTTACAAGACAACCCCAGCCATATCCAGATCACCTTTGGCAGAACGTGGCTCTCGTATAATACTATCACCTACTTCTTCGGGGTATAGAGACAGATCTGTGGAGAGAACGTCGGAGAAATACCACAAGTCCACCCTCTATCAGAAAGAAAACACGTCTTTACAGGACCTTCCTCTCCTGAACACCTCCTTCAACAACAAGATCAAGCTTCCCCAGTTTCAGGAAGAACAGGACGGAAGAGGAAGAACTAGAGATAGAGATGAGCTAGAAACCGCCAAAAAACGCGGCGCCGATATTGCTGCTAACAATGAGGAAAGAAGACAGTCGGTCGAGAGCATTTCCAACCCCGATATGATCAGTTTGATGGGATTCAGTGGGTTCGGATCTACCAAGGGCAAACACGTCAATCCTGCTAAAAGTGGTGCTGTGAAACAAGATACACGTACTGACTATAGGCAGTACATGAACAGAAACAAGGGGTTCAACAGACCGTTGTCTCCTGGAAGATAACCGTATCTAGAGTCGCCGGTATATCTTTGTTTGATTTGATTTGCAGCTTACAAAACAAATTGCGTTGATATTACTTTTAGTTTTCCTTTATGGTACGAGAACCGTATTTGCATCACACTATATATCCTCTAGAAAATCAATTAAATTAGAAGTATATATTTCCCTCCTAGATTATGGCTATGGCTGGTACTACACATGTTCTAATGGATTTTATTACTCTATAATACAATGACTAATTCTTTTTATCGATGCTGATTTATAGTAACTTGGCATGCTCCTCCATCAACTGCTCGTGCTTGGTTCTCAATTCAGAGTATGCCTTAGAAACCTTGTCTAATTTCTCTTGCAATTCACTCTTGTCTGGTCCTTCTTCTTTGGCACTGGCTCCGACGGTCTTGACGGAAGTTTTGATATTAGATAAGTTTCTAAATTCGAGTTCTTCCTCGGTCTTTTGCTTCAACCAGTCTTCGAAATTGTTTTCCTCGCCGAGTACACTCGGTATTTCCAAGTACAACTGGTGGTCTATAGGATCATTGCCGACCAAAACCCTCTTCAAAGAAGGCAAAAGTCTGTGTTTCTTGTCGTTTTTGGATGGGTTGGTGAGGGAGGTATTGAGACTTTCGATAGGACTGGTGCTGACCAGAATATACGAAATGGCAGAGTTACATGGAGTGAATGCTTTGACCACTTGTCTTGTGACGACATTGGAGACAAACACTCTTCCGAGCGAGTCACCCGAGATAATATTGGTACCGTCGAACGAGATCTTTAACTGGGTAACTGAGATTGGCTGAGAATCATCATTTTGGACCTTCTTTTGCGAAGAAGATCCGAGAGTGGTGTTGTTGGAGCTGAGACGCTGCTGGTGATGGACAAAGGTTTGCTTGAGTTCTGGATCACTGTCAAGGGTGACAATCTTGTTGTTTCCTCCCACACTCTCCAAAACAGACGAGCTGGTGTTGATTTTGTATAAGGGAATGGTTCTGATTAAACCGTTAGAGTGACCGGCATAGATGGCTCTGCTAGCAGGGTCCAAGGCCAAGGCCTCGACTGGATGAGATAACGAGAACGTGGTCAACTTGGACTTGGTGGCAACGTCATAGATCCGTACAGTTCCATCTCTGGAACCAGTGTATAATCTCAAGTCATTGACGATTCCACCACTGGAAAAGATGGCACTGGTGACCGGCAACGTGTTGTCACTTATGGAGTAGTATGGCTTGATGTTACGATCGTCCTTGGTGTAGGCAGAAATTAAATCGAGGGTTCTCCACACCATACATCTAGCATCAAGACCTGCTGTGACCACATAGGTACCGCATTTGGAAAACTCCACTGTGGTGATCTCTTGGTAGTGGGCGTCCTTGACACAGAGCAAATTGCCTGACGAGAGTTCCCATACGTAGAGCTTTCCTGATTTGGAACCGGCGGCTAAGAGCCATGGAACTCTAAATGAAGGCACACCATGGGTGGTAGAAACTGGAGAATCATCATGGATTTTAGGCTGGCCAGTAGACGCCAAACATGCCATTTCCTCGGGAACAGGAAGCTTCTGGTCAGATCCCTCCTTTCCCCACGACCAGGCAGTCAAAAGTGACTTGCCTTTGGAAGCGGCTATCAATCTTTCTCCACGTCCGGTTCCGGTTAAAACAGCACCGTTTCTGGGACAGTCAGCCTGTCTGAAAGAGGCATGTTGTTGCGAGGAGTGTGCCGAAGTGGCAACTGCGACCGACTCCTGGGAATGCTTGTCACCTGGTGCTCCCTGAGCTATGTAGAATACCGATTCTTCCATTGGTTCCTTAATATGGAGTAGTATTGATCTTGGTGCATTTTTCACTATTAAGTGCAGCGATGGAGTTGATGTGATTACGTGAGCGATGGTTGTTTCAGATTACGTAAGGCGCGTACCTCATTTGAGAACGGTACACGTCTGAAATATAGAGGCAAACCACCCACCACTAACCATAGGCTATAGTTACCGAGATTAGTCTGAGGAGTTCCATACTGTGCTGAAATAATTGTTTGAGTGTCATCTAAAGAAAGTTTCACGCTAAACACAATTTTCCAGTGTACCTCAAGTTTATTCACCTCATTCCATTGATTTTCCACTCAGCCTACTTGTTCACACGATAGTTGAGATCAGATTCCACTACCACATCATCCAATAGTACAACCATATCCTCAGCATGCCCATTGATTTTCTCTCAAGTGTGCTTTTCGAAGGCACTGACGTCATTCCCGGATGGGAACATATCAAGAGCTACGGACCAGCTGTCGTAGCTCTAGGCACCATCAAGTACTACTTTGGAGGTACCACCAATACCTGGGAACGTGATATGCACGGCAAGGTGTATATGATCACAGGAGCCACTTCTGGAGTGGGTGCACGGGTGGCGTTTGAATTAGCTTCCAAGGGAGCCCAAATCATCTTGTTAGCAAGAACCACCGAAGACGCCTGGTTGGTCGATTTCGTGGAAGACTTACGAGAAAAAACCGACAACTTCATGATATATGCCGAAAACTGTGACTTGGCGTCCCTCTGGTCTATCCGTCAGTTTGCAACCAAGTGGTTGGACAACCAGCCTCCCAGAAGATTGGACGGAATTATCTGTTGTGCAGCAGAAGTGATCCCAGCAGGAAAACTGAGACAAATCACTGAAGATGGCATTGAGAGGCAGTTGGGTGTAAACTACTTTGGCCACTACCACTTGTTGACCTTGTTAGGTCCTTCGCTCAGAGTCCAGCCGCCTGACCGTGATGTACGTGTCGTTCTTGCTACCTGTTCTTCACATATTTTGGGAGACGTGGACGTGTCGGATTTACTCTGGGAAAAACGTACTTATCCTTTAGGCCAGCCCTGGAAAGTACACGGGTCGTCCAAGCTCCTCTTGGGATTATTTGCCAGACAGTTCCAGAAGCAATTGTCTCTTTACGAACGTGCCGACAAAGCACCCTGTAATGTACGGGTGAACTTGGTTAACCCCGGAATTATGAGAAGTGCGTCTACGCGTAGGTTCTTGTCTATGGGATCTGTGTGGGGGTTACTCATGTACATTATCTGCTGGCCCATCTGGTTCTTGTTTATGAAGAGTTCGAGCCAAGGAGCCCAGCTGGTTTTCTTTGCTATTCAGGCACCTATTTTGAGTAAATTAGATGGTGGTAATATGATTCAGGAGTGCAAGATCAATGTCAAGTTGCGGAAGGAATACGACGATGAGGAGTTGCAAAAAGAAGTGTTTGAAAAGACGGAAAAGGCGATCGAGGCCTTGGAAAAGAAGTCTGCCATTGAAAGAAATCGGGTCAAGAAGGAAAAGAAAGCAGAACAGAAGAAGTCTGATGCAGCCGACGATATCTACAAGAAACCTACCACGGTAGAGGAATTGGAAGACAAGATGGGTCGGTTAAGAAGGGAAGTGGGGATTCCTGTGGGTGCAAAAGGGGACCTTCCGTTGTTTCCTGAACAGAACATAAAGAGTGAGGAAACCAACGGTACGGCCAAGTCTAGGAAGAAGGGGAAGAAGGGGAAGAGGACGTAAACCAATAGTTAGATCAATAGTTAGATCATAGATGTCACTCGTCCATGTATATACGTCAAAAATAGCACAGCGTAGGCTCGGTGTGGGTTGTAGTTTTTGGTGGAGATGAGGTAGCGAGGGGAAGGTTATGATATATCTCGAGCACTAGCGCATCGATGGTTTTGGAAGCGTACAAAGCGAGCCGAGAGAATGGAAATGTGGAGACAGTCCGGAAAAAGCACGTCAAAACCCAGTGTGGAAGACTAAAGGAAACTCCGGGTAGGTACAGGAACCGCATCCGAGTTAGGCCATGTCGTACGATTCGTACCCGCGAATATACCGGATCATGGAAGGTAATTATAGTGTAATTTTAGTGTTGATCCGTAATGAGACACCGAAATCGTCCACCATTTCACGATACGAAAAGCGTAAACCCGAGCCATTTACGACGAGGTTTCTCCAGTGCTGGGGTTGTAGGATGGCACTGTAACCGTCGGCATGGATGGCTAGAGTCCGATCTTTCCGAGAGTCTGGGTGTACAGGATTGGCTTGGCTAGGGCCGTACAGCGAGAGCAAATGTGCCGTACTGTTTCCACAGTATGAGACTCCTCTCTGTGGTTCGATGAGGTTCCAGCGAGAATAGTGAGGGAATTACAAGGTACTGAGAGTAGAGCGAGGGTTTCCAAGGGGTCTAGGGATATAGCCAGGGCGGACATGGCAATCCAGGCGATCTAGGGTGGCCCGATGGACCCTATCTCCTGATCCAATAATATCGCTTGATCTATTATCTCGTGTATTGCTCGGAGGATGTCGCTATCTAATCTCGCGGCAACGGAAATTTCAGGTAATTTCCTGCCATTTCCAGGGAGAACACTAACTATAACGCGCCAGACATACGGGGTGAAAAGTGAGACCTGAGGGATGATCTGTGGCAGGAGAGCCCTGGAACTTGGTGGTATGACGGATGACGGGCTGACGAATTGCTGACCAACTCCGCGCTCCTTCCTAACCCCAATACTGCCCTCATGACCCTCTGGTTGTCGTACCCGGGCCTAGCGGCTCCATCCACCTCCTTAGTAAAATCTCTCGCTGGAAAACGCGGGCCCACTGCTTTTTTCTCCCTATTTCTCCCCTATCTCTCCCCACTCCCCCGCGCCGGTACCGCACTTTTTCGTTCACCATTTATCTTCCATTATCGCACCTGTATCGTTGCTGATTATGGATTTTGGGATTGGATCCTTTTCTTTATCGACGTTGTCCTTGTCATAACTGAATACTCGCCAATTTCTATACCTGTTGTGCTGCTAAACTATTCAGCCAACTACCACAACCTCCCCTTGTTGTACTACCACCAAACCCCGTCCGGGCTTCCATCGCATTCCAGTTTGTTCTGCTTCCTCCTCAGCAATTCATCGACTTGATTACAATCTCGTTGAACCCATCCACAAACTGTCCTCATAGCAAGCTGACGCCATCTCACGCTGCTCTCATACTACGCCCACCCGTCACACAACCGTACCTCTTTTTCCAGAGTCCTGTTGTTTAACCCTCCGGTTTTGACTCATTTCCCACTGTTTCATCGACCTGTTGTCCAAATCTACTCAACATGGACTTAGATACCAACGGCGGCGTTACTGCCGCTAAACAGCAGCCGATATCCTCGTTGACCCGGCTCTTGAACGAGTCCAACTCCGCCATTAACTCGCCGGCCCTCTCTAAAACCCATTCCACCGCTTCGCTAGACCAGGCTGCTTCCTCGGGAACGCTTACCCCTTCTAACTTCGGCAAGTCTGCCGACGACATCGATCTGCCAGTGAATTCGCCGGCCCCCATCTCCAACAACATCTCCGACCGTTCCGTGCCCCAGCTTTCCAATGGCGCCTTGAAGATCGTTACTGACAAATTGAACGGTAATTCCGAGCATACCCACGTCATCAACGGGTTCGATGCTTCGCCGGGATCCGGTGTAGGTCCTGGAGTCCTGGGATCGCCTTTCACTCCTACTTCCCCCAAGACCTACGGCAGATCCTACTCCAACTCCATCAACAGTGTGAATTCTGCTTTCCAACAAACCAATAGAGATATCCCAATTAGACCTCCCAACATGTCGGTTGCCAGTCCGAGAGTGATCCGTAACAATTCCGTATCGCACTCGTCATTTTTGGCCGGTGGAGGCTACGGAGGTGAAAGTTTATCATCTTCCATTCCTTACAGCGCCCCAGGTGGAAGAGGCCATTCTTCATCATTATCCACCTCTGTCAAATCCAACAACAATAACAACAATACCAATGGATTCGACTTGACCTCCTCTTTTAGTGAACTTTCCACCACCAGCCATATTCCAAACCTCCCCAACGGTCAACCTATCCAATCCATTCATATCCAATCGCCTCAAGTCAGTTCGTCTTCCATTGAGCCAAGATTCGTCATTTCTAAACAGAGAATAGCTCAGGCCCAGGCCCAAGCTGCCCAAAACTCTTTGGGCTCTTCTTCTCAAAGATCTGGGTCTCAGTCGGGATTATCATACTTTTTCTCATCTAAGAATAAGCCCGCCAAACGTGAATCATCATCGACCGACTTGGGGTCTTTCTACAATAATGCATACCAGGAAAACGCAATTGCCAGTTCTCCTTCATCAATGTCGTCTACTGACTCAGTTAACTCGAGTGTTCAGTTCACTCCTCAAACGAGACATAACTCAATGGCCAACTTAAAGCGGTTCTTCAAGAAGAGTTCTACTTCCCAATCGCAGCAATATTCGCCTGTCTCCAACTTGTCCAGCTCTCTCAGATCCTCTAGTGGCTCGGTAAGTAATGGATCTCCTGCCACCAATGGAATTGGAAATGGAAACGGTGCAGCTGCAAACGGTGTAACTATTCCAAACAGTGGCTCTACAACTCCAAGCAGTTACCTCCAGAATGGATCATATGGCCCTTCTTTGACTGCATCGTCATCAAATGCTTCTATCTCACAATCTCCGCTGGCAAGTGGTGCTTCCATCAGCAGATCTTCTTCAGTGTTGCAGAATAAAATCAATTATCAAGAAAGAAGAGGCTCAGTGACTCCACTCATTAGTCCACAACAACAATTACCATTTTCAAAAAGATACGGAAAGTTTGGTGAGAGTTTAGGTGCTGGTGCTGGAGGTGCTGTCAAATTAGTCAACAGACTCTCTGACAAAAAGGTGTTTGCAGTGAAGGAATTCAGAGCTAAGTATCAGAATGAAACCAAGCGTGACTACGCCAAAAAAATCACTGGTGAATATTGTATTGGTTCTACCCTCAAGCACCCAAACATCATTGAAACTGTGGAAATCTGTTACGAAAACGAACGTATTTTACAGGTGATGGAATACTGTGACTTTGATTTGTTTGCTATTGTCATGTCTAACAAGATGTCGCGAGAAGAAATCAACTGTTGTTTCAAGCAAATCTTATCGGGTATTCATTACTTACATTCCATGGGTTTGGCACACAGAGATTTGAAGTTGGATAACTGTGTGATAGATACCAGAGGTATTGTGAAAGTGATTGATTTCGGTTCGGCTGTAGTGTTTTCATACCCATTCACTAAGACCTTAATCGAGTCCCAAGGTGTGGTCGGTTCAGATCCATACTTAGCACCTGAAGTGTGTGTGTTCAACAAATATGATCCTAGACCAGTCGATGTGTGGTCTGCTGCCATTATCTACTGTTGCATGATGTTAAAGAAGTTTCCTTGGAAGGTTCCAAAGCTTTCTGACCCAAGTTTCAAATTGTTTGCCAACAGAGGAGACTTTTTGCCTATCAGTGAAACATTGAAGAAGACTCCACAAGACATAACTACTACTACCAATAGCAGCCGCGGATCTTCCGAATTGGATGATATTGATGAAGTAGAGCCTCGTGTGAAGACTCCTTCCGGAGAGGTTCCTCCAAACCAAGTACCTACCCCAACCACAATCGCTACACCAAGTACAACCGCAGATGGTTCAGCTACTGAAGGAAATGCCCATACAAGTTCCGAGACCGGAGCTGGAAGACTATTGTTGGCTTTGCCTGAAGACTGTCGTAACTTGATCGGAAGAATGGTGGAGTTGGCACCAGCATGTCGTATTTCTATCGATGAATGTTTCAATGACGAATGGTTGAACTCGGTCAACATGTGTACTGTCGAAGAAAGACTCAAGCTGGATGGTGCCTCTGACTATCTTGTTGTCAAGTGTTCTGATCACGAGCACACTCAAGTGGATCAGTCCAAAGCGCACATTGCTGCGTTTGACAAAAATAAAAAGAAGTGAACTGACTACTCAGTGGACTCTCATGGGGGTAGTTGATCATCAATACACCTCAACTAATTTCATTATCTGGTTTTTGTTTTGTGTTTTTAATGCCGTTTGCACTTATAGAAGTTGTCCTATATTCATGGTTGATTTGCGAACATTCTGTCGTAGGACAGTCTTTTTTATTTAATTCCTGTTATTAGCTTAAAGAACTTCTCATTATGAATCAGTGTAGACATTGTCCTGTAGAGAGCAATCATGGTGAACCTTCTATACGCTCTACATGAATTTCCTTGTATTAATTCCGTTTTTTCAATTCCGTGATTGGATTTTTCATGAAGAACTTACAGTTTGTCGATAGTTATGTTTATTTACAAGATGCTATTCTAATTTACAGATGATTGGAGAGACAGGTCTTCTGGTGTGTCCTTTCCAGGGTTAAAGTTCGGTTGATGATATATGAAGTTCGGAGAGCTTTGCTGACCTTCTTATGGCACAACGGTGATTCCAACCGCTTCTGCAGTCGACAACACGGCACCCACAACGGCCTTGATTTCCACGTCCTTGTGTCTGTCGTCAGTCTTCTTGATCTTGGCAATTTCGTAGATGTGCTTTAATGAAATTTCACCCACATTTTCGTGGCCTGCCTTTCCGGACCCCTGGGTAACACCTGCGGCCTGCATGAGCAACCACGACGTTGGCGGAGACTTCATCTCGAATGTGAAGGTTCTGTCGGGCTTGACGCTCAACAAACATGGAATGGGAGTTCCTGGTTGGTAGTGGGCGGTTCTGGCGTTGAATTCCTTACAGAAATCGATGGCTTTCACACCTTTGGAACCCAAAGCTGGACCGACGGGAGGGGCAGGAGCGGCCTTACCTGCTCCCACTATCAACTTGATCATAGCGGCTTTTCCTGACATTGTGTACGGATGCTATGGAGATTGTAGGACGATTTAGAATCTGTGATTTGAGTTGAGGTTGACTGAAAATTGAAAATTTTGATAGTATGGTCACATGCTGTGGCACGTGATTTGTATGGGGTTTCTATAGGGTCGATTAGACCGGGCTATAGTGATGGGAGTATGCCTGAAAATGCTGGAAATTATCAGAAATATGTTAGCTGAAGATTACCGATTCATTGCTACCAATTGATCCTATGTAGCCAGATTTATCTCCCTTCTCTTTTCTATCTCTATACTGTTCAGTGCGCTTGAAAAACAAGATGGATCCATAGATGAGGATGCGAATATCAATCATCAACTCCATAGTTTATCATTCTTTAGCGCTTCAAGAATCTTCAGATCTGACGCTTACCGGGTTTAAACCACCACCAATCATATTCCAATAAAATGAAGACGTTTCCGTTGAATTCTCGAGCCAAAACCACCGCTCTTAAACAACCAAAGGAGCTCTTCACCTACATACGTGATGTGGATAACGAATACTTATACGACAAAGAGACGGTAGAGTCCAATCTCTCGTACTACTACCTTCAAGACAGCGAGGTCTCGAAGAGAATCGACTTGCTGGGCGGGCTTTCCAAGTTCAAGAAGATTCCCGAAGAACTCAATCTTGGAGACTTTGCCCTGTTGCTTAAGGGAATCCAGAAATACGAACAAGACCATGGAGGAGAGAAAGTGGGCGTGGACATCATCACATTCCGTGGCCTCATGACCAAGATCTTGACCATCCCTTACAACAACCGCGATCCCATAGACTTGAATGTGGTAGCCTATGACGGACAGCTCTTCATAAAGGCAGACAACATAATAGAGACCAAGCGTAGAAACGAAGAGGAAAAGGAAAAAGAAAGCCAAGGAAAGGAGAAATATGAGTACCTCAAAAAATGCGAGTTTTCAGGATACAAATTCGAGGCCGTGGCTACCTTAGCCAAGCCTTGGGCTGATAGTTCAAGACTGACCATCGAAAAGAGGAACAAGAAAATCGTTAACAACTACGAGCAGTTCCTCTCTGTGATCAGAACCGGTATTGGCAAGACACGTATTCTTTTAGCAGGCGAAGTTGACTGTATCTGGGATTATATTCCAGAAAACACCAGTTCAGAAGTGTTGAGCCATTACGTGGAATTGAAGACGTCAAGAGTATTGGAAAATCCGAAGCAGGTAGCCAACTTCGAGAAGAAATTGTTCAAGACATGGGCGCAATGTTTCTTGATGGGAATCCGCAAGATTGTGTATGGATTCAGAGACGACCAGTTTTTGTTGCAGAGCGTGGAAATATTTGATACCGAACAGGTGCCAGTGCTTATCAAGAACACCGAGCCAAAAATCAACTGTACCAATGCGCTTAAGTGGTACGGAGCCGTGATCGAATGGTTGGACCAGGAAATTCCTAAAGACGATGAATCTAAGTCATGGAGGGTCAGCTACGATCCAGGATCAAGAACTTTTTCATTGATGGAACTCATAGGAAGTGACAATGACAGACTTCGGAACGGAGAGATCTTGACGACAGAGTTCAAGGAATGGCGAGAATCCATAAGGAAGTAGTGTACAGTAAGTCTAGGAATAAACAAAAAAAAAGAGGAGTAAAAGAACAATTGGCGTCTATGCGTTTTTAGTAATGGCCTTTTCCAACAAATTTACAAAGGAAAAAGGGCCGGGACATTTATGTTCTGTGATGCAACATTATTGTAGGAGATATCTCGAAGTTGATCCAGGCCCAGGTGTTTATTAATCCACGTGAGCAGGCTGGTTTCGGGGATCTGCATCGGTTGTGGTTGTTTTCGGAGTTTTGTCCGAACTCAGACAGAGGGGAGTAGAGATGCCCCATTTGGAGGCTGCAAATTGACACGGGTTGGGGAATTCTAAACAGAAGGAGCAATTTTTCCGGAACGGAGTGAAACAGCGGGAATAAGCGCGAAAATGTTGGCCAGTGAGTCTCCAGTATAAGCTGGCTGAGGTCTAGGCGGTGTATTTAGCCTGGGATGCTTGTTGGTTGCCATTAGTGAGCCCAAGTTTCTAGACTTGGACTAAGGTGTAAGGCGCCGGTTACGTAAGCATGCAATCTGTCAGGATTGACAGCATAACGGAGATTTCGGATCGGATAACAGGGAACAGAAGCAGAGATGGCGATGTCCGAAAGATCTGGTGCTGTGCCACAATGGCTAGCCAGATGCTTATAAATGGGTCCGTATTTAGTGGTTAACTATTAGAGTGCACTACGGCTGACTATTGAAAAAAGGCTGGAATCTCGGTACAGAATCGATGGTGTCACCGTAAATTCTGCCACAACAAATAGACCGCCCAGCATTAATTCTAGTAATACAATAGACTCTAGAATGGACTCCAGAATGACTCCAGAATAGACCTTAGATTCTGTATACAAGCCACCTCTAGACAAAGCCCTGACGTGTTTGTCAGTGTAAACGGTGAATTTTCAGTCCCCGCCCGCACATATCGGGATTCTCGCCACTGGTGACACAAACCGTCAGGACAGAAGGAACTCAGGGGATCACATGAAACAGGGTCAGCACAATAGTGTGGATGCTATTGGTGTCCAGGTGTGGATTCTCCACCTGGTCTGGATTCGGAAAACAGGCCCGTGGTGTGTCATAATTTTCCACCTATTTACCGTGTTAGTTACGGCAAATTACCGTGTTGGTTAACGAGGATTGGTGGCTGTGGTCGCTATTCTCGCTGGAGCTAGCGGCTGCAACGGTGCATTATCGTTATCTTTTTTCTCGCTAGATATAATTGAGAAGGGACCACCACTATGTACCAGTAGACAACGTAGACATTGACATAACAATCGAATAGAGATAGTATAGAGATAGACATCCACTACATCAGACCACTGTACTCTACTACCGTACCACCTTCTCCCTAGCCTCCTGCTCTCCCTAGCCTCCCTGGCTTTTTTCCTATTCCATCTTCCCCACAGTCCCGATGCCACCGTTTCCAGGGAACGCACGCGCGCCTGCCGAGGTCCATCCCCGCGAGCCAATCCCGGCAAAGTTATAACTAAGCTGCCCCAGTCTGGACCCCCCGCAAACTATATATAGTGGCATATCCGCCCTGGTACAAACTTTCCATCTCCAACAGTCCCATCATCGACAACAACAACATCATGGCTCCTGTATACACCAACTCCAACGGAACTCCCATTCCAGATGCCTTTGCCACCCAAAGAGTCGGCCAACACGGTCCTCTTCTCTTGCAAGACTTCAACTTGATTGATTCTCTTGCCCACTTTGACAGAGAAAGAATCCCTGAAAGAGTTGTCCACGCCAAGGGTTCCGGTGCCTACGGTACTTTTGAAGTCACCGACGACATCACCGACCTTGTTGGTTCCGCTGTGTTTGACACCGTGGGTAAGAAGACCAAGACCTTCACGCGTTTCTCCACTGTTGGTGGTGAATCTGGTTCGGCCGATGCCGCCAGAGACCCAAGAGGTTTCTCCACCAAGTTCTACACTGAAGAAGGTAACTTGGACTGGGTCTACAACAACACCCCAGTTTTCTTCATCAGAGACCCTTCTAAGTTCCCTCACTTCATCCACACCCAGAAGAGAAACCCAGAAACCCACTTGAAGGACCCTAACGCCTTCTGGGACTACTTGACCACCAACCAGGAATCCATCCACCAAGTTGTCCACTTGTTCTCCGACCGTGGTACCCCTAAGTCCTACAGAGAAATGAACGGTTACTCCGGTCACACCTACAAATGGTCCAACAAGAAGGGTGAATGGCACTACGTCCAGGTTCACTTGATCACCGACCAAGGTTCCCACACCCTCACCAACGAAGAGGCCGGTGCCTTGACCGGTTCCAACCCTGACCACGCCCAGGAAGACTTGTTCAAGAACATTGCTTCCGGTAACTTCCCATCCTGGACCGTCTACGTTCAAGCCATGACCCAGGAACAAGCCAAGAAGGCTCCATTCTCCGTCTTTGACTTGACCAAGGTCTGGCCTCACAAGGACTACCCATTGAGAAGATTCGGTAAGTTGACCTTGAACGAAAACCCTCAGAACTACTTCGCCGAAGTTGAGCAGGCTGCTTTCTCCCCAGCCCACACCGTTCCATACCAAGAACCATCTGCTGACCCAGTCTTGCAATCTAGACTCTTCTCTTACTCCGACACCCACAGACACAGATTGGGTGCCAACTACACTCAGATCCCAGTCAACTGTCCTGTGACCGGAGCCGTTTTCAACCCACACCAGAGAGATGGTGCTTTCCAGGTTAACGGTAACTTGGGTGCTCACCCTAACTACTTGGCCACTGACAAGCCAGTCGAATTCAAGCAATTCGGTTTGCAAGAAGAACAAGAAGTCTGGCACGGTGCTGCTACTCCTTTCCACTGGAAGTACACCGACGCCGACTTCGAACAGGCCCAGAACTTGTACAAGGTGTTAGCTAGATACCCTAACCAACAGAAGAACTTGGCCCACAACATCGCCGCGCATGCTTCCGGTGCCGACGTTGCCATCCAAGACAGAGTGTTTGAATACTTCGGTAAGGTCTCTCCTGAATTGGCTGCCAACATCAAGAGAGAAGTCTTGGAATTGTCTCCAAGAAAGTAGACAGCTGCGAAAAACTGGTCTTTTTAGTGTGCTCTGTATTTAATTCTTTATAGGTAATTACTATGAACTGAAAAATTGAGATGTAGCTGAATGTGGTTATGCTAGTGACTTCAGAGTCTGTACAAAGCTGTTTCTTGAAATTTACTCTACACTACCTAATTTTCACCGTGTTATCTCATTATCATATATTCATTATCCTGTCTATATTACATACCCACCAGGCCGATTTGGGCCAGAATTTGAAGCCTTACAACTTGGTGGTGTTACATGAGACACAAGCACACGAAGATCCACATTTGCAACTGGCTCCACAACAGTTAGCACCAGGCTTTGAACTGGAAATTGAACTGGAAGTAAGGTTGGTGGAAATAGTAGGAGTAGTAGTGGTCGAAGAAAGGGCAGCTGAGCCGCACGAAGAAGATTTACCACACATGATGTCGGGGTATTCTGAGTAGGAAAAGCGGTATGCTGTTGAGTTTCGTGGGATGGGATTCCTTGGTCTTATATATGAAGAGTTTTTATTGAGATGATAAGCGGATATGACACCGCAAGTAGTTGCCTAATGCGGGTATGATTAGAGCGGGTAGATCAGTTCTGGGGAGGCCGGATTGGGCAACGCGCGCGCAAATGTGGGGCAATCACGTGGATTGCGCTTGTGTGTGCGCTACCAAGTGTATAGTTAGTTGTTAGCTGATACTTAGTGGGTGGTATTTGACAGAGCTATTCCAGGACTAAAACTATGACTAAAATGTGTAAATTAGACTTTGAATCTCTTGAGATCATTGCTACAGAGTATACTGTAATGTAGTAGAACCATCGGTCGTAAACTTCATCTCGACGATTTGTCAAGAATTCTCCATTTTTCTTGAAAAATTAGCCTAATCTACCAAGAAATCAGCCACGCCAGTGAAACTTAAGTAATTAGGCCCTGAAATCAACATCGCCACCTTCCTGATTCGGGCAATGATCTACATCGAACCCCGTTTCTGGCTGCAACGCCAACCAGCCTCGTTTTGCAGCGTTTCGCTTCCCACATTATAAGCTGGCTAATTATTGTCGCATTTTGTTGTGGTTGCAACCACAGGCTGGAACCAACAAACGTGAGATATCTATTGTAATTTTCGAACCAGCACCAAAACGCAAACACGCTTGTCCAAAACCACCCAAGCCCCAAAGCTTAACTCGAGACTATACGAAGCGTGGGTGGCTCCTGGAACACGGTCGAATTACATGGTGTGTGCGTGTCTATGCCCTAATGCGAAAAGAGGCGCTGTGGTGTGTATTATTCGTGCACGACTGCGCACAGAAACCACAGGGTGCTGGCTGGAATGAAACAGAATGATCTGGACCCTACTGGTGATCTGTGCTGGCTAGAGGGGATGATTCGGGTATTTGATTCGAAGGAGGTGAAATAGGGGACGAAAGTGGAAGTGGGAGACGTGAGGGGTGTGTAGGGTGGATGAGACCCTTTCTGTGGTGTGCTTTATGCTATACATGTTCTCGCTATTTTCTCCTTCTCGCTGCATTTACCCCTCGCTATTTCTCACTATTTCTCGCTATTCTCGCTATTTCCATCTCTTTTCCATCCCTTTCCATCTGTTTCTCGCTATTTCCATTCCTTTTCCGTTTCATCTCTACGTCATTCTGCTACACTCCATGTCTTCACATTCCCCCGTCCGTCCACAGCAATGTTATGGATCTGTGCTTAATATAGAACGCCATGTGACAGCCCGGTTGCGATCCCTGCAGAAGGCACCCACGTCACAAACTACCACAGCCCTGATGCTGCAAACGCTATTGTTCTCGAGTGTGTGCCAGGAGACATGCCACATTAACCAGCCATTTGAAGCAATCTAAAGGCATGATCCAGGGGCACTGCATCTACCCTGGGGGCTTGTGTTCGCTTGTGGGATCTCCTGTTCTGGAAACTATAAAGGGTGCCGGTTCTGTCTGTTCGTAGAGGCAACTTTTTTTTACTTCTTCATCCAGATCCTAGACCACTTCTTAGACCTGATTATACACTGGAAGAATCTCTTTTCCTCACTACGTCATATTATCACCACTAATACTCCACCACTAATACTACAATGGGTTTGAACGCTATCAACTACGCCGTCTCTGACGCTGTTTCCAACGCCGGTTCCGCTGTCGACGGTGCCTTGAACACTGCCACCTCCGCCATTGCTGGAGGACTCGGTGACGGTGCTTCCGGTGCCTCTTCCGTATTCGGCGCTGCCACTTCTGGTGCAGCTTCGCTCGTGGGAGCCCAAGCTTCCAGTGGAGCTTCTGCCACCGACTCGCTTGCCTCCAGCACCGCTTCTTCTGCTTCCGAAGCCTTGAGTTCCGCCACCTCCTCCGCCCTCATCAACGTGTCGTCGGCTCTTTCTGCTGCTTCTGCCACCGGCTCCCACTCTGCCTCCGGTTCTGCTTCTGGATCTGCTTCTGAATCCGGCTCCAAGTCCGCTTCTGCTTCTTCCGGCTCCAAATCCGGCTCTGCCACTTCCTCCGGCTCCAAGTCTACTTCTTCCTCCACCTCCTCGTCTGGTGCTGCCCCTGTTGTCATCGACAACGCTTCTTGGAAGAAGGCTTTTGCCGTGGCTGGTATTGTCGGTGTGTCTTTCGTGTTCAACATCATGTAAGTTCGGGTCTGCTAATGAAAAATTTCACTTCTTGGGTTCTGGCGCTTTTATGCTGCAGCGGCAGACAGTCGTTATTAAATAGTATTTATCTCCAATAAAAGGACGGCGTATTAAAGTGTAGATGGTTGCAATTCGCACCCATTCATTTAACTATATAGTAGAGGGAAATGAAGAAAATGTTTGTAAAGACAAGCCGAAATTCAAAACACGTCTCTCTACGCTATTCGAGGTCGATGCTCTACTCAAACACCCACATACCATACCTTTTCTATATACTCTTACACTCTCTAACTATCTACCTTCTGTAGTTATTGCAATGGTTGCATTCCTGCACACAGCACCATATCATCTCTAAATTCAATTCACATACTTTACACTTTCTAATCACTTTCCAACTCTACATTCATCATGACTCTGGATACACTTGTAAAGAAAGGTCCTGCAAGTGTGGCACAACACAAGCTAGACTTGATGTCCCGACCAGCCAGACTCCAGGTAGACCCCGATACCTTGCCAGATGACAAACCTGCACAATCAGGAACCACTTTCAACATATGGTATCTCAAGTGGTCTGGAGGTGGCGACAGTTCGTCCCGCAAGAACTATACCAAGCTGAAGTTCCGTGTAAACATCCAGAAAGACTCGGGCTCAACCAAGGCCAAAAACAAGGGTCCTCTCTGTATTTTTTTCGCCAGAGGATGCTGTTATTTGGGTAAGAAGTGTCTGTTTTTGCACAGATTGCCACTCGATACCGACTACTTCATGCCAACACAAGACTGTTTTGGAAGAGACCGGACTGCCGATTATAGAGACGATATGGATGGAGTAGGTTCGTTTAACAAGACCAACAGGACTTTGTACATAGGAGGACTCCACATGAACGACAAAATGGAAAACACCCTCACAAAACATTTCCAGGAATTCGGATCTATAGAGAAAATCCGTGTGCTCTACGCGAAATCTTGTGCCTTTATTACTTTCAGATTGGAGGCTGAAGCTCAGTTTGCAAAAGAAGCAATGCAAAACCAATCCTTGGACGGAAGCGAGGTCTTGAACATACGATGGGCCAGTGAAGATCCTAACCCAGTGGCTCAGCAGCAAGAGAAACGCAAGTTGGAAGAAATAGCATTAAACACGGTCAGAAACTTGTTGCTGCAAGTGGAACAAGCGCCAAAGAAACAAAAGGTCTCAGTACAAGAACCAGAAGAAGAAACACCACAAGAACCACAAGAAAAACCCCAGAAAGTAATAGAGTATCAACAGCCAGAACCGGCCGGCATTGTGTTCAGTTCAAGCTCTCTTCAGACTTTGGCAAAAATTAAAGCTCATACCAAAAAAGCCACTACCCCACCACCATTATCTACTGTTTTGGGTGGATACTCTAGCAGTGAAGATGAAGACTAACATTCTATATATACACTCTATAAATAACGACCTAATGAACTAATCTTTTAAAATCTGTGACTGTGTGGATGAATGTTTCAACAACCAGTCAGGACACTTCTTTCTGCCCTTGACCAAAAACTTCTTCAAGTCAGGTAACAATTCTGCGTTGGAATCGTCAACAAATGAGTAACTGATACCAGTATTTCCAGCTCTACCGGTTCTTCCGATTCTGTGGATATACTCTTCGAACTTGTTAGGCATTTGGAAGTTTATCACTAGCGAAACATTGGGCACATCTATACCTCTTGCAGCCACATCTGTAGCTATCAAAATACGGGCTTCGCCAGATCTGAAAGATTCAATGGCCTTTTCACGAGCTTCCTGCGATTTGGATCCATGTACTACCACATTATCACGGAATCCTTCATTCGAAAGCTTGTAGGAGATAGTGTCACACACTTTTTTAAAATTTGCAAAGATGATGATCGAGTAGGTTCCTCTGTTGGATTTAGTGTGACTCCCAACACTCTTGACTAGTTTATCGAATCTCGGATCGTCTCCGTCTTCATTGAATGAAGATGATCCCAAATATTCAAACTCCTGCTCAATATTGTCAATAGCTTCACCAGCCTTTCCTATTGAGAGGTACCCTGGTTTGACAAGGTAACTCTTGGTGATCTTTTCTATGGGAGGAGATATGGTTGCAGTGAACATGAGGGTGACACGTTTCTTCAAGTAGAATATTCTCGAATCTATGGTATTGTTCAAGTGCTCTGTGCTTGGCAAATATTTCATTATCGACTGTAAGGACTTCTCGAAACCCATGTCGATCATCCTATCTGCTTCATCCAAAATGAAGTAGTAGCATTTGTTCAACCCAAGAATATGTCTTTCTAACGAGTCCACAAGTCTTCCAGGAGTAGCAACCACAATATGGACTCCATTCTGTACGGAGTGGACGGTTTCTTCGTATCCGTGTCCTCCAATCACATTTATAACATTAAGTCCCAATAAGCTGCAGAATTTCTGTGCTTCTTTCGTTATTTGAATTGCTAGTTCACGTGTAGGCGCTAATATAAGGCCGAGTGGTTTGTTGTAGTTTTCTTCTTGTTGGTGCTCAAACTCGAGGTAGTTTGGATCTATAGATAAAATGTATGCCAAAAGAGGTAATAAGAAAGCCAAGGTCTTACCGGAACCAGTCTCAGCAATACCCACTATATCCCTTTGGTTAAGTGCTAGAGGGATAGCAGCACGCTGAATCGGAGTAGGCGACTCATATCCTAGTTGTTCTACTAGAATTTTGAGAAGTTTAGGGGGAATCATTGCTTCTTTCCAGTTCCTTAAAGGATTGTCTATATCTCCTCCTTTGGAAGTGATATTGTAGTCTTCCCGGAAAATTCTCCAGTCTCTCGACGACATTTCGTCCAAGTTCTTCTCTGACCAGTGTTTTTCCAGCACTATTTCGAGATCGTAGTCTTTCGACTGGATTTCCATGAGAGGTTCATAGCTCAGAGACGTATCTTCCTCTTCCTTCCAGTCGAAATTGAACTTGCTTGCACGGACCTTTTTCTTTGGCTGCACACGGATCTCGGGAACACCTTCCTCTTCCAATTCTTCCGGTACCACAACCCGTTTCTTGGGCTTGTTTAGTATCAACAGTCGCTTCTTTCGGTCTTCTTGTTCTAATTTGGAAGCAGCTAGTTTTGCTCGGGCCAGTTTGCTGAGAAATTTCGGCTCCGCCCCGTCCTTGATTTGGCCCACATTGTTCCGCAATAGGTCTTCTACCGATACCGGTCTTCGACTCATCTGTGGCTCTTCAGAATAAGCTCTTAAATTGATGGGTAGTTTTATACATTGTGAAGACTATAATTCCGGGTGGATCACGTGATACGCCAGAATTCGGTCTAGGGTATACTTGCCAGTAAGGTCTCTTGTTATAACCAAGTGATACTACCAGGTCACCGATGGGGTAAGGAAGTATCAGAATCGAGAGCTTCAGTCTGCCAAGTTTCATCTCTTTCTTACCAGTGTTTCCAACCGGATTGTTACATAGAAACTGCTCTAAACAGTCTTACCACCCTTGACAGAACAAACAGCCCAGCACACAAATATAGAGAGACTACACTGACACTACACTGCTACCTGTTAGAAGCCAGCCTCTCTCCAGAGATGTTCATAACGAAGAAAGAGTTCTGGAGGTATTGTAAGGATGAAATATGGAGCAAATAAATGGCTGCGAACAAAGGTTCCGTGAAAAGTTGAACCAGAGGAAAAGAAGAAGGAAACAGATTAAAAATCACACGAGGAATGGTAGAAGATGACAGACACGTCGAGCCATAACCCCAGACACGCCACGTTGATACACGTCTCTCGATACCCCTCTGTCACGTCTACCTTAATAGAACTGTTCGCTATTAACGCGACTCATTTACATCACCTATAGTCACCAGTCGTGTTTAAGGTACCAGTGCACAATCACGAAGGTAATTACGCCAGCCAGCGCCAGTCAAAAACCCACTACAAACACACACCAGAATTCTGGCGTCTTCTTTGTTCCTGACATCTGATTGTAGTTCCATCTGTGCCTATTATGTCAGGGACTTTGTTCGGTGCATTGTTCTTTGCGCGATTGCATTATAATATGTCTAACAATCGAACACTTGAACAATTACGTGGGCTCCAGCTTCAGTTGTTCTTTCTGGGTGTTTTGCTTGTGTGTTCTGGCCCTTACTTTGTTAGCGCCTGGTGTGTTGATTCGAGGGGCTGGCTGGCGTGTTTGTGGATCTCTGGGTTCCATCTCATCATCGATCTGGCACCATGTCATTTGAGCTCTGATGAGATGGTCTATTGTTTGACGGGGTCTAATTAGTCCTGGCTGGCTCATACTGGCTAAATAGCACGTACGTGACGCTCTTGTATTAATTGCGTTATTGGCAAATATGCTCTAGACATGGCTGGATACGTCAATAAAGAAACACGAAAGGAGTATGGTTGCGAAACGTACTATTTGGTGCTAACTATGCTTGTTACCGTGTTGAAGTGTTTACGTGCTTGCTAGAGTTGCTGGCAGGAGGTGTGGATGCATATGCAGATGCCAATGCAGAATTATACCGAATTATGGGAGGGGCATGAATTTTTGCAACCTTCCCAAAAGGTATAAATTCCAGTCAATATTCCCTTAATCATTCCATGTTTCTTCTCCATCAACACAACCAACTAATCTCCTCCAAAAACTCCCACACTCGCTACAATGCAATACTCCACCTTCTTAGCCGCTACCTTCTTTTCCATTGCCTCAGTCATCGCTGCTGATGCCCAAGAAGTCGCCTTTGTCACCAAGTTAGTCAGTGACGCCAAGGCCCATGAACTGGACTACCTCAACTACTATGCTACTGGTACTGTCGATGTTCCACCTGAGTTCCTCAAGTTGGCCAAGCAGGTCCAGACCTACACCGACGACTCCTACACCACCTTGATCGACTCGGAAAGCATCAACGTTCCCCAATTGGAAAGCTTTGCATCCCAGCTTCCTTGGGCTTCCAGATTAGAAGTGGCTCCTGAAACCACCTCTGCTGCTCCAGAAGCCTCTCCTACTGAAGCCGCTTCCAGTCCTGCTGCTGCCGCCGCCACTTCTGCAGATGTTGCTCCTTCTTCTGCTGCTCCTATTGCTCCAGCATCTTCTGCTCCAGCTCCTTCTGCTCCAGCTGTTTCTGCTAGTCTGACCCAGTACGTTTCCTCCTGGGCTACTTCCACCTCCACCTACTGTCCAGAATCTTTGGCTGCTTCCAACTCTTCTGTTGCCGTCTATGAAGGTGCTGCCGGTAAGGTTGCCCCATACGGAGTTGCTCTCGGTGCTCTTGTTGTGGCATTGATCTAATCTGCCATTCCACCGCTTTCTCATTTCTCATTGATACATTACATTTAGTTCTTCGACTTTATAAACCTTTCGCCGGTATTTCACAACGTCTAATATGTGCATTGATATATAATTGTGCTAGTTTGCCAAATACATTCCTTACTCTATTCTAGTTGTAGATGCAAAAACTGCTGCAATAATTAATTGCTGCGAATTTAATTCAGTCAATCTCCTACAAAAACTTACATCACCCAATAAAGAGTCTTAACATTAGGTAAACTACATTAGGCTTCAGTTAATATTACTAAACATAACAGCATATATTGATAGGATCACTTTTCCTGAGTATAAATATCGAAAGGAAGTCTAGTTTATTAGAAGTCACAATAATGAGTGTCTAAGATTTCATAACATCATGAGAAGAATTGTAAGAGATAAAAACAAAGATAAAGATAAAAGATAATAAAAGTGGCCATTTTGACCGGTTGACATTTTGTTGATTCCTAAAATGAAATCCTTTTAGTCCCCTGCATTAAAGTAGTACTAGCTCTTATTGAAATGAGGTCTGTACTAGAAAATCTATTTTTTCCGGTTATATTATGGTGAAGTGCTCTTCACCACATATGACTTCTATCAGTATTCCACACATAGTGCGATGGAGTCTATCGAGTTCTTTGATAGGCAAATTGACCCGCCAGACAGGGAATAATTTGAGAAAAAAAATTGTCAACACAAACTCAAGGGTTTTTAGACAACCTGAAATGGCTTGCCAATTCTAAATCACTTCCATAATTTAGTTCAAATCACCAAATGGATTGAAACTAGGAAGGATTTTACTTCTATCGCTTCCAGCGGCTGGACTAGAAGCATTGGCGGCAGTATTCGACCCTTGACTTTGTGCTCTGGTGGAACTAGTGCCCCTTGTATTGAATCCATAAAAGTTTCCTCCTATTTCGTTGGACAAAAACTTGATGAGATTCAATAAGTTGATCAGGTGGAAATAGTTTGGATTGGATAAATGATCGAACTCATTGATGGAGAAATTTAAGATTTGTTCGTTGGAAAGTTCGTATTCTTTTGGAATAGAATTGCCTTGATTGGAACTCGATTGAAACTCCTGTCCAGAAGGTGCCTTAGGTTCTGTGTTACCTTCGTCTTCTTTCTTCTTATTCTTTCCATCTTCTTTGACCTTGATGTATAATTCCGGTTTATCGTAAGGTAATACCGCGCATAGCCAAATTCTTGTTTTGTAGATCTTGAAGAGCTCCTTGATCAAACCTCTGAAATCAATTCTCTTGAAGTTTGCAAAGTAGTAGAAGATCAACTTCTTAAAATCGGACTGATACTCCACATTGATCAAGGTCAAATCTTTCTCCAAGTTTAACTCCTTGATCTTATTGTAGCAGGTAATAAACGCCTTCTTTTCCTCAAGGAATTTGCCACTGATCTTATGGATTTCTTTAGGAGTGGCAAACCTCAATACTTGCTTTGTTGGCAACGTTATTATAAATTCATTATCCTCATTCAGATGAGAATTGATGATAGTTGAGGCGTTTAACAAAGTGGAGTGAGTACCGTTAGTCTTTTGGTGGTTGTTGTGTTGGTGATGTCCATCATCAATTGTCAAACTCTTCAAGTGTTCCAATTTCTTGAGGAAATTGAAAAGGATTGCAAAGTTCAAATTGACCAAGGGCTCAACAATCATGACCGAGTCTTTACCACGGTCTCCATCGACAATCACCAAATCATCTCTTTGTAAAAAGATGTTCGAATTATTTGGGTAGGACAATAAGTCGAACTTTCCATTCTTATTGATTACAAGACAGAGGATCTTGTGGTTGAAGGTCAAGTTGTTTAAGTTCTTAATGAAAGTAATCAATTTGACAATAATTGGGTCCGAAAGTAACAGGTGCAATTGACTAAGAATCTGGTTGGTAAGTTCAGGGTCCTGAAAGTATTTCGTTGTCTTCGAATATAAGGCCTTTAAATCAGGAGAGGCTATTATGTACTGATCTTTCAAAATAAGTCCATTCTCTAGTTTAATAGACTGGTTGAAAGGGACATTTCCTTGTGGAATCTGCTGCTGTTGAATCTGTTGACCATGAATATTTCCACCCTGGAACTGTTGAGGCAATTGATGGTGCTGTTGAGATTGAAGATGTTTCTGTTGAGGACCAGGATGGAACTGCTGCTGTTGTTGATGTTGCGGCTGTTGCTGTTGCTGTTGATTCTGGTTCTGTTGATTCTTTGGTTGATGTAATTGCTGGTTAAATGGAGCAAACGATTGGTTTTCACCTATCGACAATGGAGGAGGGGCAAATTGGTTCTGGAGGTGGGACGTAAACTGGGGTTGCTGGAAATCGGCCAATTGACTTGGCCTTCTTGCCTGGAAGTCATTGAAGTTCGAGTTCAAGTTGAAGTTACCGAAGTTGTCGTTGAGTTGGTCGAGATTGAAGTTCTGGTTGTAGTTGTTCAACATGGCGTACGACGACAAGTTTTTGTGGGGATTGTTGGAGCTGGCAGTGTTTGGCTCGCCTCCAAAAAACGACGAGCCTCCAGAGTTGCCTTGGGGCAACTGGGGATTGATTTCGGAACTCAATTGACTGTTGTTGTTGAGGAGTGGCGGAAAGTTGGAGCGGGTGAACGACTCGGCCGCGTAACTGGGTCTACGAGAAGAGATGTTACCGATTCCGCCCTGCAACTCTAATGGCAAGTTGAACGAGTCCTTGGGGCCGTAGAACGACGATGAAAGGAGAAAGTCGTTCATGGGACCCAGGGTGGGCAGTTTGCTGCTCAAGGAGTCGTTTTCGGGGTGGTAGCTTTCGAGCGACGACAATTTGTTGAAGAGCAACGAATTAAACTGGCGCTCTTCGGATCCTGGCGGCTGGGAGTGCAACGGAGGGTTTGGAGGGTTGGCATTGGGGCCCGAAGGTTGGGAAGCACTCAGACCAGGAGGAGGCGCCGGAGGAGGAGGGGGATTGAACTTCTGGGTCGGGTCCAGCGACTCGGAGGACGCCGGCAAAAAATCGGGGTAGTTGAAGCTCATTGGACACGGGGTCTGGATACGGGAAGTGGAGGTTCGGGGGGCAAAACACGTCTGGATAAAAATGGATTCCTGGGGATGTTCTTGTTGTATGGCAGGAGGAGGTTGGAGAAAGGTATGGCAGAACAGGCTGGTACACTAGACAGAGGCTGGATGGTGTGGCAGAGAGTTGTATATGGTCTATGGTCTATGATGGGGTCCTTGAATCGGGTTCAATCCGGGATATATAACAGCAATGGTGGAGCGATGAATTGAATCGAATAAAGACAAAACTCGGTAGTTTAAGCACACTCTCTCAAAGATATAGTCACACCCTTTGTAGAGTGCACCAGAGTTTTTTTTCGCACTCGTCGCGTAAAATGTAAAAATGGGGTAGGCCAAGTGCATTTTGGGGTTTCTGGGGCACTCCGTTTTTGGAGTTTTATGGTTTGCACTTCCCCAGAGGTTTTTTGTCTCAGCCTTTTGGAGTTCTAACCTGTTCCCCACAGTGTGGGTCTCAACAGGGTTTAAGGTTTTTTAAAAAAAGCTTTAGCTTGCTGGGGGTTTTTTTTGTCTACTTTGTTCTGTTCTGTGTGTTTTTTGCATCTGCTTTAATGTCTAGTGCAGCGGAGTCCCCGGGATCCTGTCTCCATTAATTCGTCTCTACTTGCACAGCAAAACTCCATTACGTCACCTGGTAGGCAGGGTTGTACTTCACACACGACCCCAGAATTCCCTGTTCTAGTACTCTGAACCTAGTGGTTGCTAAACGGAGTTCTGCTACACTTTGGCATGAATCCCGTATGAAACATTGGGGCCCGTCACGTGACCACTGCTAAACCCGCCTAAACTCTCCCAAAATGGCCATAGAACGCTCGAGAAACGTTCGACTAAATTGGACCCCTCTAAAAGTGACCAGATTTCGCCGCAAAACGGGTCTCTCGCTGAAATCGGCCCATTTTGCTCTTGGTATGGACATTTGCAACCTCGGTCTAGGGGAAGCTGGTGTCCTGCACACAGTCTTGACAGACGTTGCGAATATTTTAGAATGACCACGTCCCGTGGTCACGTGATGACTCTTGAACATATGCTATACTTGTATTCAAAACACTAAACTATATACGTTGAACGGGTCCAGTTGCCCTGACCAGCACGAGCGGGTGTCCGCATCGGCGTTGATGGTGAATTGTAATTTTGGGGGAATTTTTAGAGCAGTTTCCGGGCGTTTTCAGCCGCTATCGGTGTCGTAATTCAACTCACACTACTCTTTCTAGGTTTAGCAAACCCGGTTCCGGCCTTAGGAGGGAACGAAGACCCGTACAATTCCTGTTCATCGACGTCAATGGGGTCACAGGTACACCAGTGAGTCTTTGGGGTAGGGTTCATCACGTCTCCGACATGTTTACCGCATCCGGTCCATGATTTGTGTTCTGATAGTGTTAGTCATGATACTGTAAAATATTGGCAAGTAAATGTTAATCAACTGGATCGTAGGCTACTTACGGCATATAGCACAGATTTCCGTTTTGCACATCTTGACGGTAGTTTAAATTGGGTTGAAGTGACTGAAATAAATTGGATAAATTCTCTACAATTAATAGGCCCCATCTCTCCGTCTTATATAGTCGTTATCGGACCCAGGGTTGCATTGTCCTTTACTAAGGCCCCTATGTGAGTCGTTCCGTTCCCTTCATCCAGAGACCGAGGAGTGTTCTCCGAGTCCCGGCACGAACTCGGGCAGTTCCGGTTGGACTCCTTAGATGTCGCGTGTACGCTTAACTATGGCCCAAGTTTCCCACGCCTTGAATGACTTGTTCTTATCGGCGGGGTCTAGGCAGTAAAACAAGCAGATCTGAGGGGACTTTGGCACACCAATGGCAGGAGGTATACCGGGAGACAAGCAGAATTTAGGGAGATTTTCCCGTATTTCGCCCAGATCTCCCCGTATTCAAGACATCTCCGCTGGGTTTGGTCGTAGTCACTCAAGACAGTGTGGGGGTAGAGGGTTCTGTTGGGAATTACGGTAGAACCCAGTGGAACACTAGGACGGTGCGGCTCATGTTAAGTGAATTGTTGCGTGCACCAAGATCCTGTGATAGTTGGTGGGGCAATTCTTCTGTCCTAGCAAACTGTATTATATTGCAGTGCAAACGACAGTTTCAGTACTAAGACTAACCATAGACGTAAGCCCTGGAAAGCAACCCACTAATGTCGTACTACCTTCGGAATGTAACGCCACCAGAATGATTCAAGTCGGCCGAAGGGCTCTCGGTACTTGTAACCGCGTTCCCTGTCTTGGCTTTCCGAGTTGTTCCTATCTTAGCACTGGTACGTCTGTTTCTCTATATAGGGCCATTTCCTATACATCTGGATACGCAAATACGAACATCTGCAATTGCAACCGATCACCGGTTTCGGTTACCCTCCCCCTCTTGACTCAATTTCTTCCTCTCTGCTACCCCTTCTATCCCCTCTCTACAGTTCTGGCACCCCATTTGCCACCTTTTCACTCCATCATATTTCAAGCTTGTATTTAACGATAACCAATACCTAGAATACATAAACTATCGACAAAGCAGCGCCTTGGACGTTTTCTCCGGCCGGAACCACGGGTCCTCCGGCCTCTATACAATTACAACTTAGCTTCGAATGGATTGATGTTGGTGGCGTGCCAAACGCGTCAATTGACCCGTTAAACATCGTCCATCTAACATCCTCCGGTCTGTTCACGATGGGCTTCGATGGTGTCACCGTCTTCCAAGTCCAAGTCATCTGGGGTCTGGTCGGGAGACACTCTGGTTCCGTCGATCAAGAATCTCAAACTGTTGATGTCCTTACCCTGTCTCTTACAGAAGGCTTCGATAAGTCTTCTCATTGGGGTGGTTCTCTTGATCTTGAAGAAGATCTCGGCCGATCCATCGGACACCTTCAAGTTGATGTGGGTGTTGTCGGGCTTTTCCTCTTTGGGCTGTTCGGTGTCGGACATGATGTTGCTTGGGACCTGTTGATTGCAGTTGGTGATGTTATTGTTTGGTTTGGTGATGTTATTAGGCGCAAAGGACTCCTCTGATTCGTTGGTGCGCGCACGTCCAGGTTACCCGCACAGGGTTAGTATGGATGGCTGATTGCTAACGAGAGATTAGCTACGGCAAATTGCCTAATAGGCGTATTCTCCATGTGGCAAGTGTTGCTGTTGGTGGGTTTATGGTGTAGGGTGGCGTTGTGCAATTTTCGTAATTTTCATGTGGTATTAATCGTAGTAAATGTAGAGATAGCGCAGTAAAAGAAAGTGAGAACAGGTGATGGTGAATACAGTTGTAGAGGTAAAAGCCGCAGTAGTGGTGGCGATATTGGTGGAGAAAACAAGACATTCTTCTACAATTTTCACTTTAAAAGTAAATTCTACCGCGTAGTAAATCCTATTTCTTTGATAGGTATGAAACATTTCAAAGTCGCACCAAGTATATGGTGTAGATATGAGAAGGTACCTATCAAAACAACCATAGGACCTATCAGTGGGTACTTTATTCACGGCATAATGGGGGCTGTGTGTTTAACACTTCCTAATAGTTTTTCTTTTCGGATCTTGGTACACTGAAACATCACCAAACGTGCGAATTTGCACCCGTTTGAAATATGTTTCAACCACCACAGCAGCTATAAGAGCACCAAAGTCCCTTTAAACCCTCCATAGTTTTTCCTTTTTAGCATATAGACCGATGCCAGTCCAGCCTCAATACCTCACCTTTCTAGAAAGGGTGTCCCAGGTATACTTGAACAAGTACACTATTGTGGCTCTCCTTATACTGGTAAAATTGTTCTTGTTCAAACGTACCTTACTTTCGAGCTTGGATTCCGTCTCTGCACAAGCTACATGTGACGAAGCCACCGCGGAGTATCCTGAAAAGGTGTCGAAACTCATCAACAACTATATCCAGAACAATCTTGGTCAAATCAAGTACAGTTACTTGGTATTACTCCAGATGATCATCTCGATCATCAAAAACTTGATCTTGTTCTATGTGGAAATATTCCTAGGCACCTATACATGTTTGCTCAATGCTGCATTGGAGGGTTCTGCGAATTTTGCGTTCGACACTTCTGAGACTGTGATGGTCAAAGTCAATGATACGATTGTGGGAATTACAGAAGACATACAGGATGGCTTGGACGGGTTGTCTCTTGTAATAAATACCCTAGTGACAACTTTTAGTAAGATTAAAGACGCATTTACAGGAACTGTTACTACTAATAATGGGACTGACGATAAGAACAAAATAAGCTTGTCCATAAACGCACTCAAGCGTATCTCCATACCGGCGTCTGTATTGACAGATATCGAGGGTTTCCGGAACCAGACCCTTCCAGAGTTTTCTGGATTGGAAAATTCGACGAATAATTTGATTTCGGCACCTTTTGATTATGCAAACAAACAATTAAGTTTGTCATCCTTCAATCTGACAAATCTGTCTATCGAGATCCTCAACAATGATACCATGCCAGTAATGACACGTCTTAATCTGGTGTGTTCTAGTGAGTTTCCGGGTGTGCTTAAGGCGTTACACAAAGACATAAATTTGGCTGCGAAATATATCTTGATTACTCTTTTGGTAGTCTCTATACTATGTACTCTACCCTTGATTTATACGCAATTCAGGCATTGGAGAAGACAGAAGAACCTAATAGAAGAGTTGACTGAAGTGTCTACAAACTCGCCTATTTTCTTCAATAATGTCTTGAACAGGTATAACAATCCTTTCGTGTACTACTCCTACAAATTCAACATTGTTAGGTCGCCTAAGGCATTGTGGATGATAAGTTATGTGACATCACCCTATGCCCAGGTGGTACTCTTTATAGGACTTGCAGGATTTCTAGCGGTATTGTTGCAGTGGATTTTGTTAAAGATAGTCAGCAACGCTTCCAAAAGCTTCTTACACAACAAAGGTACTGGGCTCTTAAATGTCAATACGAACTCGACTGATGTATACATCCAAGAGACAAATATTTACCTTGCTGACCAAGAAAGTTTCCTTAATGAAGAGCTCTTTGGTCATATCCGAAACGTTTCTCAAAGTTTGAATACTACCTTGGTAAGTTTCATGTCTGGCTTGACCACTTCAGTCAACAATGTGTTTGGAGGAACTCCCTTTCAAGGTCCTATCAGCACTGTTGTATACTGTACTATAGGAAGAAAAGTCCAAAGATTGGAAACTGGATTGACATGGATCAACGCCAACCTCAAAATATCTATTCCACTGGTAAGTGATCAGCTCAAACTGGATATTCAAGACGTAGTGAATAATCTGAACAAAGACATTACTAGTCTAGCTGCAAGCGGCTTAGAACAGGTAACAAAGCTTTATTCCAGCTCTCTATGGTACGAGTTCCTTGTCAGTCTTGTAATCTTTGGGCTATGGGTTTTACAGTTATTGGCTGGATTAATAATACTATTAATTAAAGGCTACACCTCTAGAGATGACACTTCTACATATGGAGATAAGTTTTTTCTAGATCCAAACACAATCAGTGAGCCCATGCCGCTTACTCAAGAAGAGAGGCAAGCTTATAGTTATCCCTATTCCATTCCGTATCAAGCCAGCTATCCACCACTGAAAATTTCTGAAAAGAATGAAGAGATAACTCCTGAAAAAGACATAAGAGCCCCTTCCTCTAGTTACTACGACTCTTCTTATACTGAGTTTCCCACGAGAACAGCAAGCACTATAAGGAACTATTCTGCTCACTAAGTAAAAAAGAATCCCGACCATTTTCTGGTGCTACAGCTGATGAAAATATGGAAATATTATGTGTTATACGAATTAGACTAATGTACAGAAAATGAAAAATTATTTCTTGATGGGAGCAGGCTTCTTCCAGTAGTACTGCTTGTGAGTTCTTCTACAGGATCTCAAACCTCCATGACCCTTTATGCTAGCAACCAAACCGGTTCTGTGAGAATCGATATCGTTCTCTGGCATGTAGTAGTACTCCTCTTCCAAAGGCTTACCAGCAGCGTCTTTACCCTGTCTATAGATGACTCCAATACACTTTATGTTGTCTAAGAGCACCCTGATTTGTCTCAAAGACAAATTGGAGGTCAACACACTGATAGTCTTCAAGAAAGAAGCTGGAGTTGAGGAAAGACGTGAAAACGCCAAATGGTTTATGAGAATGTTGTTGATTTCAGGAATGTTTTCAAGGCCTTCAATCCATTCCTGATCAATGTCAACCTTCTGGCTTATTTCGGCCTTCTTCTTCTTCTTGTTCTTAGGCTGAGGTTCTTCTGACTGTGCCTTTCTCTTAGGGGTAGATGGGGTACTAAACGTGTTGGATTTGTCGTTGAGAGGAGTGCTCTGTCTCTTGATTTCCACTGGTGCATCTACTACTGCTGGGGCATCTTCGAATATTTTGAATTTTGTTGGGATGGGAGCTGCTAAAATTGGCTTAACCACGCTTGGCTTAGCTACTTCTGGTTTGGCGATCTCTGGTTTAGCAACTTCTGGTTTTGGTTCTTGGGGTTTAGCAGCTTCAGGCTTGACTACTTCTGGTTCCACGGCTTGTGGTTTGACCAAAGGAGCTTTGCTAGGGGTGACTTCGTTGGACTTGGTGATTTCCACGAGCTTGGTGGTATTTTTGAATGGAGTTCTGGGGGAAGGGAAGCTTTCCAAAGGTGCCTTGATAGGAGTGACATATTCGTCAGTGGTTTCTGTAATCAAAGTAGGCATTTCTTCGTCGGTCAAATCCTCTTCTTCGTCAAGTGGATTCAACAACATGATGTGCTGGTTAATTTCGAGCAAGATATTGTTGAAGCGTGGAAGGGTGATGGTTTCCAGCTTGTTGAGGGTGAATTCGGTGTGGTTGGCGTCTAACCTGATCAGCTTGTGGGACTCTTTCAACTCTTCCAGCAAGAGAGGAGTACCGCTAGTGTTTTCGGTGACAATGTAGTTGTCCTTGGAGTTGGTGGCAAAAACGTAACAAGGTCTAGGGATACGGATGGCCAAACCATTACGGCCCAAGCACGTCAACACCAACTGTTCAGAGTTGTAGCATACCGAAACATGCAGTCTGGAGACGTTCTTGTCGCTGGAACCAAAGTAGAAGTCACACGATTTGGACAGTCTTCCAAGGATGATTTTGTTCTGGTTCTCCAAGAGAGGTACACGTGTGACCGAAGTATCAGGGTTGAGGACATTGAAGTCGGTATTGATCTTGACTCTGGCAAACGGACCATCATCCACGAACGTCACCTTCTTCTGTTTAGCAGCCACAACCGGTTCCTTGTGGAAGTTGAAGTTGCTAGAAGCTTCCACATCGGCCACTGGAGATGACGAACGGAAGATGGAAGACGAAGGGTTGGGAGTGGGATAGGCGTTTCTGCCTCTGACCTCTTCGGAAAGGCCTCTCTTGGTTGCAAAAGGATCAGATTCTTCTTCGACACTCCGTAAGGGTGACGAAGGCGGAAACTGGTAGTGGGAAGACATGCTGGTGTTGTCTAGGAAGAATGGGGTGTGAAAGCAAAAGAAAAAGACTTGATGGAAGTCATGCCTGTTTGAAGTAGGTCACGGTAGAGGATCACGCTTATATGTTGGTAAACAAACACGGTCTAACGACGCGTTGTAGTCACGGGTGGGTTCACGTGTAGTTGAGTTGAGTATTTGATTGATTTTCATGTCTAGGGCTCGAGCCCTAATATCACGTGGATGAGACCTCGGTGAAATTGTGCGCGCACGACCTTGCTTGCCGGTGGACGCACTACCTTTTCCACTCCTGTCACACTCCATCTCACTAAGCTTCCCTACTGAGGTCGCTCCTGCACACACCCTCAGAACCTACCAACCCTGGTGAGTGAAAATTTTATACTTCTCTATATTACTCTTGAGCTTAATACCTTTTACACCCCTAGAACAAATAAGCAGTCATGTCAAGTACGTGAGGATACAAGATACAACGTGGAGATATAACGATGTGGATGTGATTGAAACGAGAGAGAACGAGAACAAACGGAAGAAAACCACCACCTAGAACCGATTTTATGAACCATCGAAAGTAGTCAAGCCAGAACCGTCAGAAGTCATGAAAAAATTGTCAAAAGAGTGTCCCCAACAAATAAGAGTGTTACCAGAGGATGGTGGAACAAAGTGTACCGATTAGAATGGCTCCATATACTCCATAAGTTGAACTACCAGACGTATGTGTTGAGTACATTAAAAATCATTCAAAAGACATAATGACACAGTGGAACTGTTTAGACTTCGAGAATGGCGTCTATCCAATGGAACAGAATCCAACCTTATTGGTCTACACAGAACCTCGACACATTGAACAACCATTTCATCATCATCAGACATCATTTATTCAAGACATTCCCAACTCTCGTTCAATCTGTTTTTATCTCATCCCCCATCGTTCCACGTAGCCCAGAACTTTATACTAACGCCTTTTACAGAAGGTACTCCATCTTTAGGTAAACGTCACAACAAGTCCCACACTTTATGTAACAGATGTGGTAAGCGTTCTTTCCACATCCAAAAGAAGACCTGTGCTTCTTGTGGATACCCAGCTGCCAAGTTGAGATCCCACAACTGGGCCCTCAAGGCTAAGAGAAGAAGAACTACCGGTACCGGTAGAATGGCTTACTTGAAGCACGTCTCTAGAAGATTCAAGAACGACTTCCAGACCGGTGTCGCCAAGCCTCAATCCGCTTAAGTCTGTTCGGTCCCAATGGTTGCATTCAATTGTTTCATATAATTTGTTTGGTTGTCTTAATAAATTATTAATTTCTGTACATGGAGTGTGTAGTTTATAGTAATCAAATAATGTATCATAACTATCAAGACATAATACCGTAGTCTGTGACCCGTTGTCTGATTGAAACGCAATTACCTCAAGTCTTCGTAGGAATCACCATTGCAAAAATTGGTCACTACGAATATCTAAATGCATGCAATTTATTTCGTTATACGTCATCACTCTATACTAACTTATTAGCTCCATCTCATCAAAATCATCTCCATCTTCTCTGCTGTCGGCCGGGTTCATATTAAAATACAAGTTATCGGCATCTTCATGGTTCACTGATATGTTCAAGATCTCTCTGGCCAACTCTACAGTATCGGCCTCGTAGGGAAATTCGAAACCATTTGCAAAATCACTTTCGATTTCTGCCAACTCTTCTCCCGAAGTCTTTTCGTAGTTCAAATGATGCAATTCCCTAGCTCTGATTTCACACCAGGCATTAAATAAAGCTTCGGTTCTTCCCAATTTTCTAAATTCTAGCAAGAGCTTTGATGCCTCTATCGATAACGAGTCCGAACCAAATGCAATTCGCAGCAATACTACGTGAAGCTCGTACATCGTCTCCGGGTACACCACATCGTTTATGACTCTTACATCTTTCGTAAGGTAATTCAAGATCTTGACTAGGATCGACACGATTTGTACTCGAAGATAGATGAATTTTGACTTGGGGGCTCGCATGATATATATCTGCTCAAAGCCAATGATACGGATAATAGACTTGAAGTGTTCGTGCAGTTTTAGGAGTTCAACTGATTGTTTCGAAACGATGTAGGCTTCTAGCAATTGGCCCACTTTCAAGCGTAAATTCAACACATGGAATTCGTGGGATGACTGGATTTCTATCTTCTCATCGGGATCCTGCTCCAAGAGTTCAAATGGAATCGGTTGAGGTATGAGAATTAAGAAGTTGTTGAGTAGATCTTTTGACACCGGAATAACCGAGTCGATCTTCTTGAAATCCAGGTTGTTTCCTAGGATTCGGTTCAATCCGAAAAACATGAAGTCATCCTTGATGGAAATATCGATGATGAAGATCTTGAGAAGTGAACTGAGAATTTTGGAGTCGTTCAACGAACTCTCGTTATTGTATGCAAATGTGGTAGGAGTTATGGAGGAGACCAACATCTCCACGAAATTACTAACCAAGTTAATCTGGGTGGAGTTTCTGAATCGTTCAGAATTTTCTGGTAAGCACTTGATGAATAAATCCTGAGAAATGGTGTTTTCGGACCAGATCTTCTTGATAAAGTCCTCGTCATATATAGATGCAAATGTTACCAATTTCTCTATCAAGTCCACACAGCAAATAAATATAAACTTCTCGACTACCATCACCTGGTTTGGGACGTCGTGGTAATTAATGAAGTCCTCTTCGTTAAGACTGGAATCGACCAAAAAAGCAAGTTTGTTTGTTATGGAACGAAGTCTTTTGAGTAGTGTTACGATCAATGTTTTGCTGGTAGCTAAGGGTCTGTAGCTGACAGAGCAGTGGATTAGTGAAACCAAGAACGGGATAGAAAGAATGTTCTTTTTTGCCCATAATGTATCAATTAAATCGAACAAATTGAGGCAGAAAGAGTCTATAAGTTCGTCAAGGCGTAAGTTTTTCTTGATCATCAAGAACTCGATTATTGACGATGATATGGATGTTCTTCTGATAATTTTGAGATCTCTGATAGTTACATCGAAGTCTATTCCGATCTTACTGAGATAAGCCAACGATGTTCTCGGACTCCCATTGATACAGTAATTCCATAAATGGTCTATGAGAAGAGACGAGTCGTTCTGGAGTTTTATCACTTTGGGGATTTTTGTAAGGGGTATTTGTTGACTCACTGCAGGTTGTGATTGGGATTCGGATATTGAAGATATATCGATGGATATGTGGTTGTTTTCATCGTCATCATGGTCGATATCCTGAGACTCCCATCCTTGGGTTATAGGCGCTCTGTTGATGCCTGCCTGGGTAAGTCCAGGCTCTCTATATGCCAAAGCTCTCGGTATGTCTGCTTCAGTTGTAGGTCCTGTTTTCCTTCTTTTGCTGTAGGAAGTTGTTTTCAACTCGTTGTTTAGGAACTTCTTCTCGTCCTCCAACTTCTGTACCACGTGTCTGAGTGCCGCCACCTGGTCTTCGTTATTCTTCGTTTTCTGTTCATATATTTCTTGTAAACGGTCCAATTCTGTCTGTTTTTGTTGCTGCAACAGCGACAATTGGGCCCTTAGGATCGATATTTCACCATCTGCCCTGTATAGCTGTGCTTGAAGTGGTGGAAGGCTCAGATCCTGTGGGATGGGTGGTCTAGACCCGTTTTGGGCACCATTGGGTCGTGCTTGGGTGTTTCTTGATGCATTTGAGCCGGAAAAAGGCGCGTCTTTTTCGTGCTGGGTGGCCAATGTGGTGACATCGACTTTGCCACTGATCAAGTCTTGGAGGAGTTCATCTTCGTCGTCGTCAAAATCGCTATCTGAAGACATCCCCCATAGTTTGTGTAGTGGTGGAGTTTAGTTAGTGAAATTTGGCAAGTTGATATCTGGTCTTGTGGTCACGTGACCAGCGTAGCATCGGAGCTGAAAATTTCTTCTAACGATTTGATTTATCAGACGTTATCTACTCCAGACTTATAGCCAGAAACATATTCGGCTACTCCTACAACACAGATACATGTGTACAGAAGTCTATCCTATTGCTACCCACTAAAAAACCCGCGTGAAAAAGCCCCGAAAACCGGCTCCAGAAACCCGATTTTCCCCATATCAATACCAAATGACCGAGACAAAGAACGAAGACAAGGCGCCAGCCCCACCAGCCTCGCTTGTGCCGGTGCAGCCTACCCCCATCAGCTCCAAAGACAAGACCACCAAGCGCTTGGTGGTCGTGTTGTCGCAGGCGTGTTTGGAAACCCACAAAATGAACACCGGAGGTCCAGGGGGTGACAAATACGCTTTGTTGAACTGTGATGACCACCAGGGATTGTTGAGAAAGATGGGTAGAGACATTGCTGAAGCACGTCCTGATATAACCCACCAGTGTTTGTTGACGTTGTTGGACTCTCCCATCAACAAGGCCGGCAAATTGCAGGTGTATATCCATACTGCCAGAGGAGTGTTGGTAGAAGTCAACCCTTCGGTGAGAATCCCCAGAACCTTCAAGAGATTCTCGGGGTTGATGGTCCAGCTCTTGCACAAGCTCAGTATCCGTTCGGTTAACTCCGAGGAGAAGTTGTTGAAGGTGATCAAGAACCCTATCACCGAACACTTGCCCACCAAGTGTCGTAAAGTGACGTTGTCGTTTGACGCCAAGGTCAGAAGGGTCCAGGACTACGTGGCCACTTTGGACGACGACGAGAGCATCTGTGTGTTTGTGGGTGCCATGGCCAGAGGTAAAGACACCTTTGCCGATGAATTTGTCGATGAGAAGATCGGGCTTTCCGACTATCCATTATCGGCATCGGTGGCATGTTCCAAATTCTGCCACGGATGTGAGGACGTGTGGGGGATTTTCTAATAGACTCATGGAGTGGGCCGACGCCGGTGTGTTTTACTTCTGTGTATATCTATTACCTCGTCCGATATACCAGTGCTTGTATTAATGTCTTGATTATTTCTTGAAAACCAAGCACTGCTAGTTGAGACTTCTACGCTTTGGATCTCGCTGACAAGAGAGTCCTGCCCAGTCAGTCATACTCAAATATGTACTCTTGTAGCTAAGTATGAACAGGCCCTGCTTACAAGTTCATTATTGCTTACAAAACAATGTTAATAAAAAAACCTAAATAAACAGAATTATAGAGACTTTCGTAGTAACTAGAGTTACTTATACTGCAACATTACTTCGAGAACGACTCATAAAGAACCTGGTGGCTTATAGTTCAAATTATAATAATTTTGGCATATTTCTAAGTGTCGTGTGAACAAACTTAACAAGGAAGACATAAAAAATTCCGATGAGCATCGAAACAGAAAATCAACCAGAACGTATCAAAGGTACTCTGTCAATAGATGGCTCAATTTGTACTGTACTTTCGCCTTAAATTTAATATTCTCACCAAATACCAATATCACGGATATTATTCAATTATTTACGTTAAACTGGCAGGTTTAATAATTGTTTCAAATAAAATCAATTGTTTCTTCAATATTTTGCAAGTTGTGAATTTATCGTAGAAACATGCCTAATCCGATCTTGTCCAAGTGCTTTCTAGTCATACTCTTAACTTGAAAGCTTCTTCTTACCTCGGCTGCAAAATGCTTACATAACACATATTCGGTATATCATTTTTATTGTTACATGTATATAAATTGAACTATCCAGATCATTTATCCAAAACTCCTTCCTTCCGTAATACCTTCTCGATTTCCTTGAACAACGTATCAGTCGTGACCTTCGAACCCTTTATTCTGGCACAAACAATCTCCGACTTCTGGTTAAATTCTCTAGGACTTATCTTTATCCTGAATTTACAGCTCTTCAAGTTGAATGCATTTTGAGAAGAAATGCCTCCAGTAATGTTGTAGGAAACTTGGTCGTTTTTGAGGTTCTTAATCCCGAAATTGGACCACGAGTTCAACAAGGCAAAAAGCGCAGTCAGCATTTCCTGCTTTGGTAAGATGGTCTTGAAACGTCTTATTTCGGAGCTTAAATCGTCAACAGGGGCTGAGGACGAAGAAAACCACCTAAAGAATGAGGATTTAGGCTTGTCTTCAGCAGAAGCAGATCTAGAATCAGCTGGCGATGGCAACTGGGTTGGTTTATCAGTTTCATCAAGAGTCTTTTTGGAACCCCAAGATAATTTTCTGAAAATTGACCTGTTCCGCTTTTGCGAATCAGGTCTATTGGTAGAGTCTTCGAGTGGTTTCTTAGTGATTGTTGGTGATGGTAATTCTTCTTCTCTGTTCTTACGAACCTTAGGGTATGGTTGAGTTCTTGGTGCTTGCACTGGAATTTCTTGACGAGGAATAAGCATAGACTCAGCGGTAGGTAGCATACTCTTATGCTGGACCACAGAAGTAGGCTTGGGTTTTGGCTCAGGTTCCGCTTTTTTGGTAGCCTTCTCCTGAGGTAATTTGATGTTATCAAATACATCTTCGTCACTCTCTTCTTCAGATTTGTAAGACTTTCTGGAACGCTCGCTCTTTCTTCTGGATGCCTTCTCGTTTCTAGTCACGAAGGTTTCTTCGTCCTCCTCATCTTCATTTGGTAAGTCTGGTAATTGTGAGATTGGTCTTTGACTAAGTCTCTTGCTGTTGTTGTACCTAGACGCCCTCTTTGAAGAAGTATAGTAGGAGTTTCTCTTACTGGCCAAATGTTCCTCAAAGTCGAGAATTGAGCCCTCGTCAAGTGGTTCCTCTTCTTCTTCATCGGGTAATCCTGCTCTGTCTAATCTGTCAGCGAAACTAGTTCTCAATCCAGGTTCTCCAAGTTCACCTTCTCCAGTATGTAACACCGAGTTCAAATCATGGTAAGACTCTTTGGTGGAATACATAGATAGCACAGAAAGACGCTTGTTGGAGTTGGTGAAGTTACGAGACTTTCGTGTCACATTTGGAATTTTGACATTGCTGATTAAAGTCTTTGGTCCTGGAGATTCTGTTTCCTTGACCATGCCGTGAATATTCAACTGAGAATTTAAGAGACGTGATTTGCGGATTTCTGACATGTACTCTTCACTCAAATCTGAATCTTCCACCTGAGGTTCTGGAAGTTCATACTTGGAATTGTAGTAGCTGTCTCGCGAAATTCTTCTATCGTCCATAACCGAAATCACCGACTCTCTATTCCTATATTTGGATTCTCTGTGTACCATCGACTCTCTGTTTCTGGACTTAGACTCCCGTGACTTCTTCTTCTTCTCCTTTTTCTGCTCTTTGAGTTCAGCATCCAAAGCATCTTTGGCCCT
Source organism: Kodamaea sp. yHQL451 (assembly GCA_030578635.1). Taxonomy (NCBI): domain Eukaryota; kingdom Fungi; phylum Ascomycota; class Pichiomycetes; order Serinales; family Debaryomycetaceae; genus Kodamaea; species Kodamaea sp. yHQL451. The sequence goes on from JAKTXX010000022.1 coordinate 117,894, forward strand.
AGTCAATTCTTCGTTTTCGTAAGCACTCCACAATGGATCCAATCTTGAAACCGGTCTTCTGGTGAGAATAGGTGTTTGTCTGCGATTAGGTAATGGTTGTGTGACTGAACGCTTCTTCAAGTTTGCGAGGTCTTCTGTTGTGAGTTCATCATCGAGATGGTTACCTTCAGAAACAGCCCGCAATTTTGATCTAGTTTTTGGCTGCGAAATTTCGTTTCCAACTGTGACATCTACTTCAGAATTGTTGTCATCTCTGACCAAGATACTCAATTTTTTGGAGCTTAGCAATGACTTTCTCTTCTGTCTTCTTCTCTTCTTTTCCAACTCTTTTCTTGCCCGCAATTCGGCCTCGTGTTTCTTTCTTTCAATTTCCATCAACCGTTCATATTCCCTAGCTTCACGTTCTTCTTCGTCAATCAAATTTTCGTCTTCTTCGTCGTACTGTTCCTGATTGAAAATTTTGTCACAAAGGGTAGCAAAAGTGGCCGAAGTACGCTTTGTTTGTTTGTCCATATATTCCCAATCACTTTCACCTGAAAGTTTGGCATAGGTAGACAAAAGTTTCATCGTAATCGAGTTTCTCTTTAAACCACTTGTCATGGAAGCTCTGAGTGATTTTCTTCTGGACAAACGGTTCTTGGAGTTGCTCTTCTTTATCACAGATCCTCTTTTGTTTACATCACCCTTCTCCTGGTTGGCATACTGTAACAAATCTTGAGAGCTGATTTCATCTACTATAGGATTGGCCTTACCCTGTTCTGGGTCATACTTTAATTCCAGGAGTTGGTGTGAGTTTTTGGGAGCGTCTTCATTTTCATAGATAGGATCATGTTGATAATTGTACTGGGTATTTCTGCCAGCTAAATGACTGTCCTTGGAAGGTAAAGATGGTGGCATTGACTGCAAAGATCCGTTCCTCTGGGCTGAAACAATTTCGTTGTAAATGTTTCTAGGAATGGCTGGAGGTGGAGAATCATCGTAGTTTTGTTTGTGTTGGAATTTTCTGGGGGAGCGACGTGGAGATCTGACAGGGGATCTTCCTGGAGATTGGTTATACTTCCTGGGGGATTTTCTGGGAGAGTTCTGGACACTCGAAGAAGCTGAATATTTTCCACTGGAATTTATATACGAGCCCTTACTGTTGTTTGAAACACCATTCTTGTACTGGAAAGAAGAAGGTCTGGATGCTGAGATTTGACTTTGTCTCTTGTTTTTTCTTGGAGTGTTCTTGTTTGAAATCGAATTACTTCTGACCATTCCTCTTTTGGCATTGAAACTGTGTGACTTTTTAGGAGAATTGAGGTTGCTATCGCCTTGGTTGTGTCTATATCTCATCAATAATGCATAGAAGGTCTTTTCAGGGTTGGAGCCGTTCTTTAACAAGCACCGGATAATGTCTTGCTGAGGTCTGTCGTGCCATAAAATCGACAAGTTGGATAAGATTTGTTTGTCAATATTCTTTACTGAACCTAAAGATTTGTAGGCGGTTTCAGGATGAGGCAAAGACTTCACCGAGATCAAGTCCTCGTTGGGGATAGGGTATTTGTTGAGGAGTGGGTGGAGCAAGATCTTTTCGGTGGAGATTCTCTTCATAGGATCCACAGTGAGCATTAAGTCGATTAAATCCTTGGCTTCACCAGAGATTTCGTCGGGCATCTCAAATGTCCCTGCCTGTACTTTCAAGAGCAAGTTTCTGATGTTTTCGTCGTCAAAAGGTAATCTTCCTGTGAGTAAAGCAAAAAGAATCACACCACAGGACCAGATATCGGAAGCAGCACCGTGATACTTCAAACCGCTGACAATTTCGGGAGCAGCATAGTGAGGCGAGCCACACGAAGTCTCGAGCAACTTTCCGTTACTTTCAAGGGCAGCCATTCCGAAATCGGCCAATTTTACGTTTAAAGAAGCATCCAACAATAAGTTTTCTGGTTTCAAGTCACGATGGCAGATACCCAAGGCATGACAGTAGGCGGTTCCCAAAATGATCTGACGGAAGTATTTAATGGCCTCGACCTCTTGTAATGGTCCTCTTTCGACCAAGAGGTCGAATAACTCACCTCCTTCGACGTATTCCAACACTAAGTAGAGTGCTTTGGAAGTTTCCCAGACGTCGTACAACCGTAACACGTTGGGGTGTGTGAGCAACTTCATGATGATGATTTCTCTTTCTATTCCGTACGGCAACCCCGCATCGTCAGCCGACTTCTTGTTGGTGCCGTCATCTTGGAGTTCTGATTTGGATACCACTTTAACGGCGGCTTTTTGGCCTGTGGACTGGTGGGTGGCAAGAAGCACTCTTCCGGTAGCGCCTCTTCCTAGCGTCTTGCCGAGTTTCCAGGGCCCTATCTGCTGGGGATGGCTGTGGTTGGATGCCAGTATTATTGACGACAGTATGGATGCCTGTCTGGAGTGTGACATGGTATGTATGGAGTAATTGGAGTAGCGAATGTGGTTGGTATCAAGGGTCAATTTATGGAATGGTGGATTGTGAAGGCTATGGCGAATTCTCTTCGAAAGTAAGCCTCAAACGGTTCTTGTCTATTAATAAATGAGTCTCTGACGGAGGTCTATGACTAAGTTATGTCAGATGGTATACAGACTAAGGTAGAACAAGATGGTGGAGTGAAACAGGGGAAATAGTCAGTTTAACGGTAAGAATGAGTGAATGGTTTAATGTTAGGATACACACACAATTTGTAGATTTGGTGTTCTGTTTTAGTAATGGGATTACTCGGTAGGTGCAGTCTATGTAAACACCCAATTGTCGAAAATTTTGCTGGGGTCAGACGCGTTTTTTTGAAACATGCAACGCGTTTTTCCCATCGACTCCTTACAGGAGTTTTGCCCGATCGGGATAAATCCTCTGCAAAACAGCCTCACAAGTGCGGGACGTGTCAAAAAAAACATCAGAATATCGGTTTATACGATAAGGCTTGGGTGGGCATTGTCGAAGCCATCGAAACGCATTGTTTCGGGAGTTTTATCACTCCATCTGACTTGTAGGGCCTGGTGTCTGGGGTAGCCCGAACAGGCTACTTCATATCCTTGTAGGGACAATTATTTACCCTGTGCTGTCACGTCTGCAACACCACATAGTTACCCGGTTAACAGATGCACATGCCGTTGCTTTCTGCCGTGTGCGCACGCACTGCCCGTTTGGGACCGTTTCTGGCCCAAACCATAAAGGGGTCTTTAGTCGAAAAGCCCATCGGCTTTGTATGGGCTCATAGTTCCGGCTTCAGTGGCTGATGCGAGATCTGATGGGCCTGTGCCCAGACTAAGGAGAAAATATTCAGCCCGAAATGTCGAAATGGGCTGCAAATTGGGTGTTTATAGGAGAGGAAAAGCTTAAAGTCTGTATGTGTTGCTGTTAATTAGGTCATATGGAACTCTATAGAGACTTCAGGTGTAGAATGGTAGTAGTGGTTACAATGAAAATATCTGAAAATATCTAGTTTGAGGGGATACTGAATGAATGTTCTTTGCGTTTTTGCATTCTTTACAAATTAGTTGCAAAATTGAAATTTTTGATTTCGTAAAAATATCTGTATATGTACTTATTAGCTACATTGAGTATTTATGGAACACATGTGATGTATTTTCCATGTCTGGGTAGATTTTTTTGGACTATTTGCAAGTTGTAGTTTCTCGTTTACATTACATAAGCTGATCGACGAGATTACATAATCAATATTCTCCACCATATAACGAAGATGCACAGATCTTCTATTGATGAGCCTGAATTTGTGTAGATAGCATATGTGGGGATGACATGTAACGGTAGAGGATACCCTCGTATGAATATTGATTTGAATTTGAAATCGATCAAGTAAACAACTAGAATATTCAAGACCCTCTTGCAAGCAAGTCTATTAACAACACCAATCTTGATTTTTCAGTTATTTTTTCGACGATACCACTTGAAAGAGTTTCAGTCGATAGCCAACCAACTGAACAGGGCAGTTTCAACTTTTTGGCTAGGATGGTGCCTAAAAGGTATTCCACCTATTGAAATGCAAGGAACCACGAATGAAGGCGTTCTTCAAAAGACGCACGTGGAATGGTACGTAATAGCTATCATAGCTATTCACCATCTTCTTCCCAGATCCTTAAAGCTCCATTCCGGTAAGAAGTTCCAACTGCTTAGCCAAATCAGCATTCACTGCTTTGTTATGGGCCTTCACCTCTTCGTCTTTCTTCAAGTCTTCTCTCAACAGCTTAGCATCCAAAGCGTTCTGGGGTGCTCTGGGAGCAGCTGTGGCAAGCAAGTTCTGGATTTCCGAGATCTCGTTTGCATTTGAGTTTAATTGATGGATTTTGATTCTGGTGGCCTTTGAGTCGGCTTTTTTTGTTTTCTTGGACTTGGTGATCTTTTTAGTCACTTTCGACCGGTCCGCTTTCGGACCTTTCTTTGCCTTTGAAGCCGAGGATGCAGAAACCATTGCCGTACTAGAGGTATCAGTAGTGTGATCTGGTTTGACTTCTGTAATGAGGTTTTCAGAGTTTTCACGTGACCTCATCTCGAAAATTAATTTAGTATAATGAGATTAGAACAGAACAGAACACCTTAAACCATACACCTTAAAGCAAAATGGTTTCCACACACAACAGAGACAAGCCATGGGATACCGCGGATATAGACAAATGGGCCCTTGAAGAGTTCAAGCCTGAACACAATGCCTCGGGGCAACATTTCGCCGAAGAGTCGTCGTTTATGACTCTTTTCCCTAAATACAGAGAACAGTACTTACGATCGATATGGAGCGACGTCACCAAGGCGTTGGACAAGCACTTCATCAAGTGTGAGTTGGACTTGGTGGAAGGTGCCATGACCGTGAAAACCACCGCCAAAACCTTCGATCCTGCCATGATTATCAAAGCCAGAGACTTGATCAAGTTGCTTGCCAGATCGGTACCTTTCCCTCAAGCCGTCAAGGTGTTGCAAGACGACATTGCGTGTGACGTTATCAAGATCGGAAACTTCGTCACCAACAAGGAACGTTTTATCAAGAGAAGACAGAGACTTGTGGGGCCTAACGGTAACACTTTGAAGGCATTGGAATTGTTGACCAAGTGCTACATATTGGTACAGGGTAACACCGTCAGTGCCATGGGACCCTTCAGAGGGTTAAAGGAGGTCAGAAGAGTGGTGGAGGACTGCATGAAGAACGTCCACCCTATATACTACATCAAAGAGTTGATGATCAAACAAGAACTTGCTAAGAACCCCGACTTGGCCGAAGAGGACTGGCTGAGATTCTTGCCCAGTTTCAAGAAGAGAAACGTTGCCCGTAAGAAGGCCAAGACCACCAGAAAGGAGAAGAAGGTCTACACACCATTCCCTCCAGCACAAACTCCTAGAAAGGTCGATTTACAGATTGAGAGTGGTGAATATTTCCTTGGTAAGAGAGAGAAGGAGGTCAGAAAGTTGAACGAGAAGCGTGAGAAACAGGAGGAAGCCACCGAAGCCAGGAAACAAGAAAGAGCCAAGGACTTCGAAGCTCCAGAAGAAAAGGACTACGAGAACAAGTTATTGAAGAAAGAAAAGAAAGACAAGAAGGAAAAGAAGGAGAAGAAGGAAAAGAAGAGAAAGAGTTCCGAGGACGACGACGACGAGCCTGCTAAGAAGAAGTCTAAGGATTAAGTTTGCATTATTCAGGGTACTATTGAAACGAAATTCATTATGCAATGATATTCTTTCAATAGTACTATTGGCTCAATATCCATTCAATAGCAAATCTCTCATGTATAGTAAACTGTTTGTAAATCCAATGAACGAATTGAGACTGAAATTTGAGAGGGCTATGTAATACGTGCTATTGTCTGAATAAACTATACGAAAGTTTAATTTGATTTCATCAATAAACAATCTGTCAATTGTAGGCTGGAATTTTGCAAGAGTTTACTTGGCTTACCATAATAAACATAGCATTGATCTACACTTGTAAGGGCTGTAGCAGCCGAGTTAGAAGATACGAGATGTGAAACATCCAGACTGCAGTGCTACAGATGGTTATTAGAGACTTTGAGCGGAAAATCCTCTTCCAGATCCGGATACATTCCCGTTGGAATGAAACTTTTCATGTTGTCTTTCCGTTATAGGGCGATTGCAATTTAGACCGGGACTGTGTGCAGGATATTTTCACTCAACGTCGGCTTACGTAATATGAAAACAAGAAGAAAGAAAGGTTTCTTAGCGAAATGACAAGGGAATGCTAATAGAGAGACGGAACAGGATGAAAAACCCAAACATTTTGATTGTAGTGCAGAAACAGTAGAAATGCTGAGAAAATTCAGTTAATAGAGAGAAAAGACCCAGTTTTTTGCCAGTTTTTGGCTAAACGATCCGGTAAAACTCAACTTTTCAGATTTCTCCAACGGCAACGATCACCAAACGGATTTGGCAGCGGTCCAGGACTCTGAACCCTTTGCGTCTCGCTAGCAAGCCGTTGCCGGAGTGAAATCTCAGCTACTCTCAATAGGTTATGCTCCTTCCTAATCGGGACGGCGATGCCAGTGTGTTTACATGTGCGACCGTCCTGCACAGAAGCATAGATCTACGATGAGTGTAACCACAGTATAACCAGGGGTAAGCCAGCCAACCCCAGGAAGCAGTGGAGATATCAGGCTAGAAACAGGTGTAATTGCCAGGCACCAACCAGTACTAAACGCCACCCAAAAACCACATCAAAATTCTACAAACTGCTGCAAAAACCGCACCTTTCTACCTTAGGGAGTTTTCATATACACACCAAGAGCATTTAATCAAAGACAAGGAATCAAGGAGGTCCAAGGTCCCGCAATCCCAGGTATCACAACCACGATCAGTGCAAGCAAAACATCCGAACATCCTCGAATCTTCTGGCTATACTGCTTATAGAGAGCTCTACAGTCTAAGCTCTTATCTATCATAGAAGTCATACCTACCGTCTAACCAGCTAACTCATTAGATCTATACCAGCTAAGGTGGTCATACACTCCAGCATCTCCTTCAAACCATCATATCTACAATAGAAAAGACCGACCATAACCTACCATAACCTAGCATAACCATCCATAGAACATGTCTCGGCTCGATCTGATCATCTCGTTCGTAGACGAGCTAGATTCCCGAAGCGACAGACTCCTAGACTCGGTGGACGCTTCCAACCATATCATCTCCAGCATCATGAGGTCCAACGAAGAGGCCTCGAGATTAGACGCCAGCATCGACGAAATCCAGGACATCATGGACATCAACTTACGCCTGATGGGCGAGTTCTCCAACTTGTACGAGAAGTCGTTTTATCTCGAGTCCAACATGTACGGAAACGACAAGATCACCAACCAGACATCGTTCGAGACTTTGACCGAAGAATTCCGTTATTTAGTGAAGAAATTGGAGAAGAACGACAAGTATTCGGGTGTCAGAGGAAAGTCTCCGTTTAAGCCTCGTCCTGAACCCAAACCAGCCACTGCCGAGCTTCTTCCTTCTCCTTTATCGTCCAAATCATCCTTGTCGAACTTGAAATTAAAACCCATAAGGTGCAACTCAAAGCGTGTCTACAAGAAGAAATCCAAATACAGACTTTCGGGTCTCTTCAACATCAACCCTATAGCATACGAAGACGAAGTCCTGATCGCCACACAGACTCCTAAATCCACGCGAGATTTGGACTTGAATCTAGTCACTTCCAGCGAAGCTACCTCTATTGCTTCGAATATCATGGATAACATAGATACGAGATACATTCCCGATGGAAAAGCTGAAAAAGAAGATACTCATACCTGTGCCAGCACTCCTACACAAGAGTACTTGGGACTAAGAGGACGTTCGAATTCTCTCCCTGAAACCCCGGCATCTTCTACCTTATTTTCAAAGCTGGGAGTGATGAAAAACTCCAATATTCTCAGTGAGTTCGATACAGAAATAGGCGCCGAGAAGTTGAGGTTTAACAGGCTCAAACACTTTATTACCTATGGAAACCTAAACCCTGGATCGGATAGAATAAAAGACCTCGACTACGAGTTTTCCAAGTCGCCTACACGTCCTGTGGTGACATCAGTGAATTTGGACGACCATAACGATTTCGATAATTTATCTATAGTCTCTGATGTGTCGTGCTATTCTCCAGAACGAAATGAGGACTTCGACAACTTCGATAAATTCTTAAGAGGGTCCAGATTCGACCTTAACAACGCATTTCCCCATATCTTGAACAAGTCTACTTCCCAGGATAGTATTTTCCAGGCTTATACTGTGTTCACGGAACCTGAAAAACCAGCATACAAATTCCATAATCCAGCAGCAAACATACACTCGAGCTCTTCCTATGTGGCGACTCCTACCATTGAACAAATTCACTTCAACCATCCAAAACCAACGGAAAAGAAAGTGCGATTTTCATTCAATGAAGACCCTAAGAAACTCTTAAATGATGTCATTCAAAGGAATGAGCAGTCTACCAAAACCGCACCCAGCCCAGAATCATCCCCCTCGAGATCCAAAGGATTTTCTCTCTTCAATTTCACACTAAACTCTCCCTCCAAACCAATACCAGACACATCAACTCAGGGAGAAAGGCGAGGCAGTATCGATAACATAAGCAGATCGCTAACGGACAGTTTCCTTTCATTGGTGAACCCTTCCCTAAAGGCTCCTCCTACTCCAGAAAAGATCAAGGTGATGAAAATTCAGGCTAAAGAAGTCAAACCTATTCGGATAAAAAGTGACGGTCAAGTCAAGAGAATGCCTATACGTATTCCCAGAAACGATGGAGGTCATTCTCGACTTACCTTAGGTCCTAATCATACGCGAGTGATAAATCATGGCGAGTCTTCAGTGTTTCGAAAACCGGTAATGACAAGGATAAGTCATAATTCACTACGAGAAGCGCTTTCAGCGAGTCTAAATTAATACCCACATATGGAGTTACTCACAATCCTATAAGCTGCTGCAATTCTTAAAGAAACCGATTTCATTCTTCAACATCCAAGCTATCCATTTTACTACATTATCTAGATCAATATTTGTTGCCCACTTCAAATATTTTACCATTAGAGGGAATTGAATCCATGGTCAAAATAGACTCAAGGACACAATTCCAGAATTTGGTCTTTCTACATTGTTCATTTCTCATTACTTATTGCATTTATTATACATGTGTGCCCAGGCACCACCACCAGACGTGGTTATTTTATTAGTCAAATCCTCCACTTGTAAACAACTTCTTGCCATGTTCCTTGGATAACAACAAACTGCGTTCGATGTTCTTTTCCTTCAAAGTCTTCGAAGGTTTGGCTTGTGCTTTGGTTCTAGACAAATAGGTAATAGATGCCTTAGACCCAGAAGCCACTCTATACTGTTTACTAATAGTGACACCTGAGAAGTGCTGCTTTCCATCTTTGATCTGTATACCTCTTTGTTCCTGGAAAGACTTGAACGACTTGATGATGGATGGTTTTTTGAACAGAGGCATGAACTCACTGTCTTCATCCACGTCGGTCAAATTGGCTTCTTCAGCAGTCCTCTTAGAATCCACTTCTATAGGGCTCTCGGACCTGTTGTTTGTGAGGTTGCTCAAACTTCTCAGTTTCAAGGTATGCAAATCTTCAATCTCGTCATCTGATATTCCATGCTGGAAATTCGAGAGTCTTTGGACTCTTTCGTAATCGTCATCGGCTGCAGAAGTCAAGAAAGACAATTGTCTTTGGACAAAAGCTTCTTCGACCCTGATAGTCTTTTTAACAGGCGCTTCTTCTTCTTCTTCTTCTTGGTCATCTTCACCTACTTCTTTGTCATCTTTTGGAGTTGGAGACTTGCTTTCCTCTTCTTCTTCATCATCCTCATCGTCAAATTTGATCATCGAAGTGGTTTCCTGAATTGATGCAAAGAATGCCTTCAGTTTTTCGTTCTTGGAAAGTGCTTGGAGTTTCTTGTTCTTAGCCATTCTATCCTGTTGCTCGGCTATTTTCTGTCTTCTATAAGCAGCCAAGATTTCGTCTTCTTCATCACTCAACTCTATGTCAAACCCGTTACCAGCAACTTTCTTGGTCAACCTGTGATTCTTGATGTCATCTAACAATTTCTCCAATTCCTTTTGGTCCTTTATCTGGTACTCTTCCATGAACTTGTTTCTGATTTCTTCATTTTTGAGATCGATATTGAAATTGTTATCGATCATCCGTTCATCTTCTGAGTTGGCAACGTCAGAACCTTCTCCTTCTGCACCTCCTAAACCTTGCCATTCATCTTCAGATTCAAGAGCTTCTCCTTCCACCATGTTCTTGATTCCCTTTCTTTCCATTTCTTTCCGTTTTTTTCTGATCTTCAACTCTCTCTTTCTGATTTTATCTTCGTACTCTTTGATACGCTGTTTGGTAATTTCTGGATCTTCGGCCTCGGAAATTTCTGCAATGTCGTCTTCTTCACTTTCAGAAATATTCTGAAGACTGTTCTTGATAAGGTCTCTTCCTCGTTGGACACTAGCCGGTGTGATGACCTCAGTATCATCTAGTATTTGTGTTATAGCTTGAGTGTCAACTTGGGTGGATGCATTAATATCGGCCTGAGTCAAATCGACTTGTGTAGACATGTTTTGGGTACTTTGAGTATCTTTGAATTGTGGTAACTGTCTTCCCAAGTTTATGGATGCATCGTAGTTCAAGGAAGAGTCCTGGGATATAGCACCCTCGCGTGGCTGCAAATTCTGGAAGAGTTCATACTCTGTAGTTTTGTTTTGTGATGCAGAGATAGAATCTTCATGAGAAGACTCTTCAGAATTTCTTTGTTTGGGAGAAGAATGGGTGGTGATAAGTTCGTCTCTAGGAATGCTATCGTCTTCATCATGGTGTCCTCCAAACATATAGCTATCATCGTATCTTCTGTCGTCTTTTGATGCTTCTTCTTCGTCGTCGTCATCAACAAGAGTAAGCTTCTTTGATCTCTTCTTGTGGGTTATGATTTGGTCATCGTCTTCAACGTCTTCGTCTGAAGCTGCGGATTCGGACTCGTCATCATCATCCTCCTCTTCATCTTCGTCTGAGCCAGATTCACTTTCAGGAACTATATCGTCACCTTCCTCTTCATCTTCATCTTCGATTTCAGCATCACTTCCGACAGCCTGGCTCAATAATGCAGCCTTGGCACGTTCGAGCAACTTCTCCTTCTTCCTAATATTCCTCACACGTTCCATTTCTCTTTCCAAAAGTGTTCCCATAACCTCTTCATCTTTTTCCATTTCTTCAAGTATTTCATGGTTTGGATTGGCCAAGTGGTGTTTCTTTAACTGGTTGATATTGGCCTTTTTGAGGTGTTCCAAAAAGTGTTTCTGGGCGGATGTTTTAGCCATGTTTTCGTTAAACTGGGGAGGAAGATGTCCGGACGAGTTTCCGTATTTCTTCCTGGAGAACTTCAGCTTTAATACAAACTTTTCTGCTTTCGTCAATTCTGGAATTGTGAGCTTGTCATGAATTTGATCTCTTGGAGCGGCTGTTTTATGCTTGAGAGGGGACGAGGTGATTTCGAGATCCGAGTCTGAATCCAAATTAATCTTTCCATCTTCAGTAGGAGAAGACAATAAGTTTCTCTTTAAACTTTGGGCATATGCTTCTATGGGGTTTCTGGTCTGAGTTCTGGCCTCCTTTGAGGGAGACTTCATGAGGTCTAGCAAATTGAAATCGTCGTTTCTGGGATCAAACTCGTCTGGTTTATTCATGTTTTTGAGAGGAGAAGTCGAAGGACTAGAGGCGGGTTCTGCAAGTCCCAAGTTGTCATCTTCACTTTCGTTGAAGGCCTCCAAGAGCATGTCCTTGGAGAACACCACCTTTCTCTCAAACTGGGGCCGGATATCCTTGTTTCTTTTCTGGATATTGATGAATTCTTCGGCTTCCTGGATTTGTTTGGCAGAAACCAATTCGTTGTGGTGGGTCGAGGAAATCACCGTATCGTTTTTCTCGTCATTCAAGTCATTCTCTTCGTCGGTGAGCGACGTATGGGTGATATCTGCCTCCAACTGCTTTTCACGTTCCAAACGTTCTTGTTTCTTCTGTTCTGCAAGCTTGGTGATTTTGGCTAGACGCTGTTCTTTCGTGAGCGGCTGGATGATCTCGTCTTCGTCTTCGTCTTCGTCTTCGTCTTCCAAAAAGAGCGAGTCTATGGATGGTTTCTGCTGGGCATCTATCAATTGAGTAGACGCGTCGTTGTAGTCGAGTACTTGAGTATCTGGCTGTGGAACAGGGGTTTTTGAGAGCTGTGTGGATTGTGGTTGGGGCAGACTTTCGCCGAGGATCTGGGTGGCATCGGTGGTATTTCTGGGTATGACCTGGGTCTGGAAATCCGACTCGTCGATAGCTAACTGGGGAAGTTTTTGGACTTCTGTTCCGAATCCGAGAATCGACGTACCAAACGAGACATTGTCGAGGTTTTGGTGGGATTTTTCAGGCTCAACGAGGGTCAGATCGTCTTCTTCAGCTTCTTCATCTATTGGAGTGTCTTGCTGCTTTGCTAGCCGCTGTCTGACTCTGGCAAGCACATCTAGGCTAGAATCTCCAAACGTCTTGGAAATGGCTTGAACATCGATATTGAAGCCGGAATTTTCGTCTTCTGAGTCCGATTGGAGCTGTGGTTGGAACGACGGAACGTCTTCTACGTCTTCTAGCAAATCCATGGCAGACGAGCTGAGAAGTGGTGTGGTTTAAACCATTAACAAAGATGTAGATAACTTTTCTGATAGGTATACAGCTGACATAAGCAGGCAACCGCGTTTTTTTACGTGGTTGTATGGCAGACGTGTTTTGTGTCACAGTTGACAGTCGCAGTTCTCGGTCGCCCGATACGGCAGGGGTTGGCCGATTGGCGATCTTGAGAAGCGAGCACACGTGACCGCCCAACATCACGCACGTGCCATGTATTTGTCACATGCACACCAACACCGGTCACGTGCTATAGCAGAATCGCATCGCACCGTCGTACCCTGCCCACGAGTCAAACCCATTCCTGCACACAGGCCGATGTTCAAGACTCGTGGCACACTGTGGCGGACTTCGTATAAATACACGAGAATTTTCCAGTGAATTTTTTTCACAAACTCTGTGAATCATTTTATTCTCTCTCTCCCATACAATGTCCGTCGGTCCTGAAAAATTCCTCTTTACCTCCGAGTCTGTCGGTGAAGGTCATCCAGACAAGATCTGTGACCAGGTTTCCGATGCCATTTTGGATGCGTGTTTAGCCGTCGACCCATTGTCGAAAGTCGCGTGTGAAACCGCTGCTAAGACCGGGTTGATCATGGTTTTTGGAGAAATCACCACCAAGGCCAACTTGGACTACCAGAAGATCATCAGAGACACCATCAAGCACATCGGGTACGACGACTCCGAAAAGGGGTTCGACTACAAGACCTGTAACGTGTTGGTTGCCATTGAACAACAGTCTCCAGACATCGCCCAGGGTTTACACTACGAACAAGCCCTTGAAAACTTGGGTGCCGGTGACCAGGGTATCATGTTCGGATACGCCACCGACGAGACCGACGAGAAGTTGCCATTGACCGTGTTGTTGTCGCACAAGTTGAACGCCGAATTGGCTTCTGCCAGAAGATCCGGTGCTTTGCCATGGTTGAGACCTGACACCAAGACCCAGGTCACCGTTGAGTACCAGAAGGACGGTGGTGCCGTTATTCCTCTCAGAGTCGACACCATCGTCATCTCCACCCAGCACGCTGAAGAGATCTCCACCGAAGACTTGAGAAAGGAAATCATCGAACACATCGTCAAGAAGGTCATTCCAGCCCACTTATTGGACGACAAGACCGTGTACCACATCCAACCTTCCGGAAGATTCGTCATCGGAGGTCCTCAAGGTGACGCCGGTTTGACTGGTAGAAAGATCATCGTCGACACCTACGGTGGTTGGGGTGCCCACGGTGGTGGTGCTTTCTCCGGTAAGGATTTCTCCAAGGTCGACAGATCCGCCGCCTACGCCGCCAGATGGGTCGCCAAGTCCCTCGTCAACGCCGGCTTGGCCAGAAGAGCCTTGGTCCAATTCTCCTACGCCATTGGTGTCGCTGAACCTTTGTCCATCCACGTCGACACTTACGGAACCTCCAAGTACACTTCTGACGAATTGGTCGCCATTATCAGAAAGAACTTCGACTTGAGACCTGGTGTCATTGTCAAGGAATTGGACTTGGCCAGACCAATCTACTTCAAGACCGCTTCCTACGGCCACTTCACCAACCAGGAAAACTCCTGGGAACAACCAAAGAAATTGAAATACTAAATTTTTGTTTCGTGATTTTTTTTACCCACAATAATACTTAATGATTAATGTAATGACAAGACTGGACTGGACAACTCGTTGTCCTGATTCCCCATGGACCGACGCTCAACTCGTTGGTTCCCGAATGATACTCATCATATATATTTTTTTTCCTTTTTGTTAACACCACCACCACCACTACAACCACACTACCACTTTCTACTTCACCACCGCTTGCTCCTTTGTGTTAATAGCTTATACTTCAAAATTGGTTTGCTGCTTTTTATCTCCTACATTTTTTTGCCTACGGATAGAGTTTTTTTATTGCATTAATTAGGGTGTCCTCAACGGACAGTTAAGGTTATTATATCTAAAATATAGTTCTAATATACCATTATATATTTAGACAAATGTAGATCTGATCGTTGCGGTGTTGAAGATTATTGAGAATTACTGTCGTCACTGATAACTTCTGAGTCTTGGTGAATTTTGTTTACAATTAATTATCTTAAAGATCTAGTGGGATAATATTAATATACACGTATCTCATAATCTATATGCTAGTTGTGAACGTGGTGACGTCCAATCTAATTGCGATTTGGGGATCTCATTTTCGGATTCCACTCAAAATTGGTAATATATCTCTTCGTATCTATCTGTGGATGAAGTCATGGCAGACTATGAATATATGTCAATTGACACATGGTTTGAGGTCTTGGACGCAGAGCGTCTCTCTTTGTCAGTTCATTATAGAATTCAAGTAGGTCCTCTGTAATTATAAGTCGTAGTCGATGGGCTTGTTGGAATTCACATCAAATACCGAGTTAAAGTACTTGAAGTAGCCGAAGTAGGCAAACACGATCCCGATCACGCTGCCGAACCCCACGTCGAAGAAATGGTGGCGGTAGTCCTGGGTCCTGCTCAAGGCAATATAGGTAGCAAAAACCAACGGAGACCCAAACAAGAGCCAGAGAGCCACCGGACGCGACGTAGAAGAGCTTTTGGTATCGCGTTTAGCCAACAATTTGTACTGGCCCACGAGCCAGAACGTAAGGAACCCTAAGCCGGCAAACGCCAACGACGAGTGGCCTGAAGGAGTCGATTTCAACCCTTCCAAAACCACTCCAACTCCCATAGGAGCAGTACACACGTCTATGTCGACCAAAAAATTCGGCACGGTCGCAGCGTTGGCGCCACACCGTTGCAAGAAGTCGGGTCTAGGGTTTCCGATCAAGATCTTCAACACGTCTGTTAAAACGGACGTGACAGAAATGGTAAGCCAAAACGCGATTCCCGACACGTTGACCAAATGGAGTTTATCCAACTCCGACGCCGCATTGGCCACCGACAACACCACGATGATGATGCTCGGAATCACCGCGGAGTAGATGTAGAGCTGGAGGTCGGTTACCCGTTCATGAACTGCAAAAGGATGGGATAAACGTTGGTCGGAGATGGAAAACTGCCTTGTAAACGGCCTGGCGGTCTCCAAGAACCCGAAAAAAACCACGAGAAGTACCGCCGTGGTGATCCAGTCGGGGATGTACGTGCGGAACCGTGCCGACGTCAAGTAGACCTTGACTTGCATTCTTTGGGGTGTTTGGATCGTTTGGATCGTTTGAAAAGTGAAAAGTCGGTGAAAAACTGGCGATGTTTTTGCAATTGGGAATTTGCGGGCGCTGTTGTGGATAATTCTCGATCTGCCGAACCTAGTCTGTCTGTTTCAATGTAGAAATGAGGTCTGACTTATGGCTTTTGGATTAGAGTTGAGTTGGTTATAATACGAACAACGGCTGAGTCTCGAACCGGCTCACGTGACATCGAATCCGGCCACATCCGACCCGGTCATGTGACCACGCTCTCCATTTCCGAGATATTAACTATGGGAATACTTTGGATACCCATGAACATATATGTGATCATCCATATGATCATATATGTACATCTTCTCTGGTGTTGTGTCTGACAGTTTGGGTCCAAAAGAGCTTGGCATTCAGACACCAACTTTTTGACTTTAAAATTGACTGTTTTAACATATTTTATTCCCTAACACCATACAAGCTGACACTTATCCTGTACAGCGCTTCAAACACCAAGGATCAAGGCTAACATGGCCGTACTGCACACTACCAACAATCTAATTCATCAAGGCGTCAAGGATCCACTAGTGCAGTGAGGATCCTTCCACCACTACCGTAACCACAAACTTAATCTAGGAATAAGCCCTGAAGACAACAACTGAAACTCGAGATGACACCCCTCAGATTCCAGAGCGCAATCCACTAGCCAAGTCCAACGTTGTCAAACCTTAACCAAAGGCTGGCTCGAGTGTCACCACTTCAAGAGGGGATACCTTAACACCTCCACCCCCTAAGATCTCCATAATAAGCGATATCACAGGATCCAAGCATGTGAAGATTTACAGAATAGGACAGGCTGAATGCGTTCTACAGATAACACCAACCGGCAAATATTGCCGAGCCAACGCCGAAACAAGACAATTTAAACTACAATGCCCCCGGCCACTGATACGAGCGCCGTATTTTCTCGACGGTTGACGTGAGAACACGGTTAAGATGTTGACAGTGGTGTCCAGATCAGGAGACACGAGGTGGGATTTCACACACACATGGGGTCTGGCGGCTACCACCACCGTGTGCCCTTTAATGTAGGGCTCTTCCACAACGTGGATGTAACCCACGGCTCCTCCAATGTATCCAGAGTCCCCCACGTCCGGTGAATTAAATATTTACACGCCCGAGGAGGCTTTGTACGGCCACATCGTAAAAGCCTCAAACCATGTTCTAATTAACAGCCTGTAATTATTATTGCTGGGCACGTTGTCTATGGAGAACCTTCGCTAGACACCTTGTTTGGGATGTTCATCCCGCGATCGGCGGTTTCGGCGAAACTATCAAGGTATACCCACAATTCCCGCACAACCACCCAATTTTAACTTTGGTTCTCCACTTGGAATAATGCCTACAATGATTGTTTACAATGATTGTTAATTAAGATAATTTATATTTTGAACTGAAAATTATGAGGAAATGAAAATTAGGCCAAACAGGCAGAAACGAGTGCAATAAATATAACAACGACTGAACTATTGCTTCAAGTCAGAATCGTAAGATTCTTCCTGGGTGGTTGGAGCGTATCTCTCCTTAGACAACTTGGTAGTGTCGATTTCACCGTGGTATTTTTCGGTGATTTCTTCCAAGGTCATTCTCTTGGTTTCTGGCAACAACAAAGTGGTACCGACACCGAGCAACATGAACAAAGCGAAGATCTCCATGACGTGAGGTAACCAACATCCGAGCTTCTTACCGTCCTTAAGACAGTTGTGGTCGACTAAAGTACCAATACAGGTTTGGGCAACAATAGCACCAACCTTACCACAACCGGCAGAGATACCGTGAGCAGTAGATCTGTATCTGGTTGGGAAAATTTCACCAGGAATGATGAAAGTAGTAGAGTTAGGACCGAAGTTCTGGAAGAATTGACAGATGACGTAAAGACCCAACAATCCGTGTTCAGACAACTTGTTGTAACCGAAACCGATACCACAGAACAAAGCAGTCAAGATGATGAAACCACCAAGTTGAATAGGGATTCTACCGACAGTGTCAACAGTAGCGACGGTGAACCAGTAACCTGGCAAAGCACCAGCACAAACCAAAATCAAGTTACCAGCGGCAGAGTTGTACAACTTGTTGTACACGGTACCCTTGGAGGAGTAACCGATGGCACTCAAGATAATAGAGGTGTTCAAAGATAAACCGTAGTAAGCAACATCCAACATGAACCAAGAACCGGCAGTTCCGAGTAAGATCTTACCGTACTTCCATTGTCTGAAATGCTTAACAAAGTCAGAGAAAGAGGCCTTTGGTGGAGCAATGTCTTGGGCAGCTTCGTCAAGAACAGCTTCGACATCGGCAACCTTTTGGACAGCGTCGTTTTGGGTAACATCAAGGGCGTATCTTGGGGATTCAGCGATGGTCAATCTGAAGTAAAGGGCAATACAACCTGGAACACAACCGAAACCGATCATGACTCTCCACATTTGATCGACAGCCTTAAGACATGGACCAGTACATTCCTTGGCGGTCTCAACGTTGATGTCGTCCTTGTAGGCAGCGACCAAGATGATGGCAACAATACCGGCGAAAATCTGACCCAAACCTTGGTTGGAGAAGACGGCACCCATGATGGCACCTCTCCACTTGGTGGTAGAGAATTCGGCGGAGATAATAGAAGAAAGAGGGTAGTCACCACCGATACCGATACCCATAAGGATTCTGAAGGTAGCAAGAATGGCGACGAAGTTGATGGCAGGGGACTTACCCAAGGTACATTGCATGATGGTAGCGAAGATGATGACAATCAATTCCAAACCGTAAATCTTCTTTCTACCGACAATGTCACCAAGAGCACCGAAGGAAACTTGACCAATGACGGTACCGACGGAGGTGGAAACCTTCAAAAGAGTGGAGGTGGAAGAAGGAGTGGTACCTTCCCAGAAAACATAAGACAACATGGTCAAACCCAAGTTGATAGCGAAGATATCGTAAGAATCGGTCATGAAACCGACACCGGCAATCATGATCATCTTGACTTGGGTCCATCCGAACCCAGCATTGTCAATGTCTTCCAAAGCCAATCTCTTTCTTTCCAATGGATCCTCAATGTGAGCATATTTGGAGATGTAATCCTTGAAGGCAGTCTTACCACCGGAGGTGTCCTCCTTGTAGACGATTTGTTCGTTGATATCAGCCATTGTGGAAGTCTTAGAAGCAGATGATGGATAAACAGAAGTGAAAAACTCTAGGATACCTGGGGGATGCCTACCAATATATAGTACGGGGTACCCACAGGTGCAAAAATCCAGGCGGCTACCGTTTGATAAACTTTGTGCGGCATGCCACAAAACTAACGGCACAATAACAATAATTACCAGGGAAGTATTAGGAAAAGAAATGCGATCTCGTGGGCCAGAGAGGCGCTGGTATTCTAAACTGGATGGTTAGGCATGCAGCGGCGTTGGAACTGCATCTTATCGGCGAACCCAAACCTTGACGAATTGGAGAGCAAGGAGAGGGCTTAGGCGCCAAGGTAATTGTCTGGTGAAAGTGCTAGCGCTGACTAGTGCTACAGCAAGAGCAAGGGCTGGTTCTCCACTCCACTGCCATTGAATTGTCCTGGTTCTACAAGTCTACTTACACCGCTGTAACCACTAGTTTCTCCTTCTCCTTCCCTTCAATTCCAAGCCTTCTCCTTCACCTCTGCTCCTCCAATTCATGCAGCCCAAACGGGAGTTCCATGTCAAACGACAAGACAAAAAACGGCAGCGGAAATCGCCGGTTACGACGCCAGAACTCTGCACTTCCGCAGTTCCTTGGCTGCGGAAACTGGCTCGTGGGCATGGAATCTAGCGCCGAGCAATTACCCTCTACGACCCTGCTTCGCTGCCTACACACCTGCTTTTCTGTCACCCAAGCGTACTTGGCTCAGATGAAGTTCTTGTCTGACACCACCTAAGGCCTTGGCCGGAACCCTGACACCTCGTAGCGGTAGAATTGTCCCCGTTGTGCCAGAACTTTTGGCTGCTGTTTCTGACGATCCTGAGACATGAAATCCCCTGGGGGGTACACCCACGTGGGTAATTTATTTCGCAACTAATCAAGATGCAAAAACCCACGTTGATGGGCGGGGCACGCCCCACGTGCGATACCGTTTGGGGCCACTGCAGTCTATGTACAGGACGCCGATAACACGATCGCGATGAGATGCGACGTCACAAACGGCAGGAGGTCACAAGACACTACCATCCACTGCCCAGTGGGGTGATGGAACCACCGCCGAAACCCGAACGTGGATCGGCCCTGCCTAAATCTCACCCACAAAGAACCTCACAAAGAAACGACGAAAAGAACTGACAACTCCGTTCGCCGTGGTTGCGATCGTGTGCAGTTCTGGCTCTACATGAATTGGGCTAATTGAAAAATCGTCTCTCCACCGGCTTAGGCAAACTTCCACCGTTTAGCCAACGGCATTAGCCGTTGCGCCAGCCTGGGGTTCTCCGCTCTCTTCTCGTGCTGTCGCCGGTCGCCCTACCCCCCAGAGGCTTAATGGAAGCTTAACTGAAGCTTATCGTTGCCCCGTTAACTCTAACTCTCCTCCCCGTAGTCCACGTGACAGCACTCTCCTCCACTCGTACTCTGTACCGGCTACCCCCTCCACCACCCCGGCTACCCCCTTCCGAACGCCGTTCCTACCACCACGGGGCCTATAGGCACACTACCTTCTTTGGTAGTGAATTTTTCAATATCCTCAATCAGGCTTAGGACTCCACATGCCGGAACAAATTGTCTCGGCGTATTCACCGCCTTCGCCGTCGCTTGTCTGGCACGAAGATCGTCCCATTGACCAGGTTGCATGAGACTCAAAACGGACGATGCTCGAAACAAAACACTAGGAACCGTAAACTACCGTAAAATACACGCTGTGAATTTACCTTAGGCGCTACCCACGTTGAACCATTTAATGAAACAACCACCACAGACTGGGCTCCTGGCTGGCCTCGACGAATAGGAGTTATCCATAGAGTTAGGCTCGCATTATTTTTTGCATCCGACAGTGGCATTCACAGTAATATTTTATGCACCTCTGGCGGTTAATATCATTAGACTGTTAGCCATGCTGGTGTGAGAGAAAACGTTTCTAGGGCCTCATACAATAGTCGATGGATCGCCTACACAATAATTAGCTGGTGACACTAAACCACGTCGACGTAAATGGGTCCTACACTGTACTACATGGTTGGAAGCCACATAAGCGAATGCATACTAATTTCGCCGTAGCGCCCAGGTGGTAGGATATAGGCGTTTAAAAGTGTTCGCCAGGTTTTGAGTATGGAATAATATTAATTTCGAGGTTTGTCCGTGCAGTCACTGGAACTTAGTTTACGGCACCCATGAACACACCAACACCACCAATTAATCCCCAAATACCCGCGGATGCATGGTCCATGTATTGCCAGATGGTCTAGTCCTCGTATTGATACTTTTTTCCTTCGGGTATTCCATAATACAATCACCCATGCATGTCTATATACGACTATGTTGCTACCAGATCGTTCGACCCTTCTATTTTGACTAGTGCCCACCCTTCGTATTTTCGTGCCCCACCACCTGCCTGATTTGTTTTGATATGTCGTGTTATCACTAACAATGTCTTGTGAACTTCTCGCTATTATCCCCTGGTTGCCTATAATGGCAGGAATCCCGCCTACTATTTAGATTGCACTCGAGGCGTAATTAAACTATGCAAGCCCTTTACCACAGCTAGACCCCCAGACTATCTTACCAAACAAGATCGCTACCAAACGCTACTAAATCGCCAGCCTCCTCCAAAGATCTTATCCCTGTACTCACTCTCATAGTCAAGAATCCTGCACACAACACGCTCCCGCACTCGTACAATTATCAAATCCAACACCGTCAAAACACGACAACCATTCCTTACTACAGACACCATGGTTAGTACGAGACAAATCAGGCTCTTGGGCGTGTCAGCGTTCTTCATCTTCCTTGTGCTCGTATTCTACACGTCACGCGAAAGCCACGACGCGGTTACCTCCTCTGTAAACGCGGTGGTTCCTCAAACAGGAGCTCTCAAGAATCAAGGTGCTCCGAACGCCAACTCCATCATCGAGTCGGCCAACGACGAAAAGAAAGACGCCGCCATCAACAACGAGATCTCCCAGTTGTCGGAAGACAAGAAGAAGCCCGGAAGTTCCGCGGGCACCTCCACGGTGATCCCCAAGGTCAACGGAGTGGCTGCTCTGGATGACAAAAAGGAAGACGCCATCACCAACGTCAAGGTCGACCCGTCCGACCCCAACTCGCCCACCACGTTCGACCCGGCCGAAGAGGTGGTCCAGATCCGCGCCATGTCGCCCATGACCATCTTCTCCAAGACCAGCTGCCCGTACTCCAAGAAGATTAAGAAGTTGTTCCGCGACAACTACGAAATTACACCTGTTCCCACCATCGTCGAACTCGACATGCACAAGCACGGTGCCGTATTACAGGCATACTTGGCCGAGTTGACCGGCAGAGCCACTGTTCCTAACGTGTTGGTAGGAACCTCCAGTAAGAGTAGAGGAGGCTCGGACGACTTCCTCAAGTTGCACGAGGAAGGCGACTTGGCCGCTCTATTGGAAGAGTGGGCCGGCAAGAAGTTGAGCGTGCGCAAGATCAACGCGCCCTCCAATGTTTGATGACGATTCTAATGCAATTATGCTTCGGCTTTATGAAAAAAAATAAGGGTAGGATATTGGATAATTATGGAATTTGTTTAGTATTGGCTCGTCAGAGCCACATTCAATAGACACTTTTCTGATACAGTGGCAACGATAATTGATATCTATTATTAAAGGATACTTGCTATGACGTCTAGCTCTCACATTTGCTATATACCGAGCAATACTTCCTATTTTTATTATCATGTTTCTTTTAACGAATTATGTATCGGAACTCCACAATCATTAGGTTTGATTGCCGCAACAATAATCGAGCGGAATCAACTAATATTCGTGTATATGCATATGTGAAAAATACAGGTTTGATATCTTGTAAAACTTATCTAACGCATGTGTCACACTATAAACCTTGGTCTGCCCTGGAATGTCAACCACCTAATTTTCTACACTTTCATACTAAGACTAATGTAACATTAAAAGATTACCCTAATAAACATAATATACTATATCTACATACAGCAAACCTTTATATTAATTGGATTTCCAAGGGGTTTAGAACTTGGTGAATTGCTTGGACTTAGAAGCAGAGACGGCAACCTTGACAACGTTGAATCTAACGGTCTTGGAGATTGGTCTACATTGACCAACGGTGACGACATCTCCTTCCTGGACACGGAAAGCTGGGGAAACGTGGGCAGCGACGTTCTTGTGTCTCTTTTCGTATCTGTTATATTTAGGAACGTAGTGCAAGTAGTCTCTTCTGATGATGATGGTTCTGTGCATCTTGGTGGAGACAACAGTACCGGTCAAGATCTTACCTCTGATGGAAACGTCACCAACGAAAGGACACTTCTTGTCAATGTAGGTACCTTCAATGGCAGCCTTTGGGGTCTTGAATCCCAAACCAACATCCTTATACCATCTCTTGGTCTTTCTGTTGGCCTTAGCCTTTGGGTTGGTGAAGATGTGAGGTTGCTAGAAAGTTAGTATTAGTTCATCAATATAGTCTCTGGTAGGTCTGGAATAGATTGGGTTCTTCTGATATGATGGGATAACACAGTGGATATACTGGTACTTGGAATAGATATGATCTCTTGTAGTTCGATACTTTTCAAAGTTCTTCAAGGTTGGAATGGATTGAAAATTGATGGTAATTCGGTGGTAGTTGACGTATGGTCTGTATCCTCTAGTTCGCCACTCTCTGGTGTGTCTGTCTTGACTTCATTTCATATCATTATATGGTCTGGTTTCTTTAATTTGAACTTTTCATGGTCGTTCTTCGATGTTCGACATCGGATAAATTCTCATATCCACACCGTTATCCTCGTATGAATCCCCCTAATCTGACCTCGTGATGTTCCGCTACAAACCTTTTGGAAAGCTCTTTCAGATTGAACAGTTAATTCAGTAGCCATCTTGTCGTACTTGGTATGCTAAAGTGAACAGAAAGTAGTATGAAAATTTTTTTAATGGTAGTTTTTTTCACAGTGCAAATCGTTTGGTAGGCCTACAGTAGGAGAAAGTGCGAGAGAGGTGAATTTGGGGTCACGTGAGGCGAGCGCGAGGTCGTGTGCGACGTAGGAAAACCGGCACTGCATATATTGGATTAGGGCTCCAGCCCTGGATTCATCGAATACATGTGATGTAGTTCATGTGACGAAAGTCGCGTGAGAGCCTATTCCGTACCCTAACCCCACAGCACATTACATACACTTCCTAATCCGGCAGTCTACGCCATGTTTATCTAATCACCATCACATACTACTAATAATCTGGAATAGCATCATAACAGTTACACAACAACCACCAAGTCGATTCTATCTACGAAATCACATCCAAACATCCAAAACGTACCCACGTGTCCTCTCACTCCCAACCCAAACTGCTGCCAGCTTAAGCACCCCATGTTATGAATTCCAACACCAATGGCTCCATATTACCCAAATACAACCGAATACCATCTACACACATGGCAGACCATAGCGGCAGTTTCGGAAACGACTCGGCTTACAACACCACCCGGACCGTAAGTCTGTCGTCTGCTTCTATGGTCAGTACGCCCAGTAATAATAACAGAAGAATCCAGCGCCGGATGATCAATAACGACCAGCCGCCCATTCAGAAGCCACAGCAGTACCCACGCAAGAAACCGATTAGTCAGAAGCTGCTGAAGACCGGGCGTCTCATCAAGAGCAAGCTCCTCAATTTACACCAGTCGCTGAGACGTTTGATAGACAGAACTTACGATAATGATGACGAAAACAACGAGAACGACAACGAGAATGACCATGACAACGAGTTTGTGGACGAGGTCGACCATTCCCACCCCAACAAGTCTGTACCGAGCTTTATAATCCATAAGCCGATCAACATGAATGTCTATGACTATTCTGTGTTCACAAATTACCCCAGTGGAATAGATCTTCAACACGGTGAACACTTGCCACCAGCCATCAAAGAATCCCAAATAAAAGCCTGGGAGTCGGCGGAGAAAATCGCCAAAAATGTGATTTTTGGAGACTCTGATTCAGATGATGAAAGCAATTCTGAAACCGAAGATAAGCACGATATTAAGTCTCGGACAAAGTACGTAGACTCCATTCCTGGGTTTAGCAAAACCGAATTTGAGGTGGTGCTGAAACTATACAGCGATGCGCAACAAAACCATAAACCACCTTCAGTCGTTGCACTGGAAGAAAAACGCTTATTGCACGATCTCAAAAAGAAGGTTCATACCAACCAAGAACGGTTATTCTCACAGACCCACTCTGTTTCCACCAAACGCCAGATCCAAATCACCCAGAAAAAGGAGTTCTTGAACAGGATGTTCGGCTACAACAACAACCTCAACCGAGACTACATCACCAACAACTCGTTATATTCAGCACTAGACAATTCTTCCAATATTCAAAAGACATTGCACGAAGATAAGGAAGAAATCGGGTCGCTCTTAACCGAGGACACTGCGTACACAGAAGCACTCGAAGCCACCAGTGCCCGTTTCAACGAGACCAAAAACCCAGAGGTGACAGTGGATGTAAAGCGCAAAGGACATAAAGACGAGTCTTCGTTGTTTGATTACGCATACGACCATTTCCAATCAGCAGTCACTCGGAAATTGGACGATCTATACAACAAGGGGTTCGATGAACACGATGGTATTAGCTCGGACCACGAAGGTTTTGACCCGCTTGATTCGCCAGTGCCGTTAAGTAAGTCCGATCCATTTGAGAGACTTGTCAAAGACGAATATGGAGAGTTGCTGCACTTTACTGTGTCATACCTCAGGAAGTGTATTAAAGAGGAGACAGAGGAATAATAATAACGACCATCCCCATAACCACGACTTCATGAAGATCGGTATGGAGAATATAATGATAACGATAGACCATAAATAATTAATATTCATACTAATGACAGCGGAGAACCAATATCTCCATACTATACTCCAACATTGTAAATGAACACACAACTGTAGTATACGGTAGTTTTCGGAAAAAGTAGAAGAAATCAAAGACGCAAACATAAAGGTACGATTAATTTCCCCATAATAGTTATAGAGAATCCCAAATGGGAACGTTTATGCATTGATCTGCAACGAACGTCATCGTTATACCACAATGTAACCCCTATAACTTAAGACAAGAAAACAAGAAGAGGGGACACTTCAGATAAGACCCCTCCGGATATTTTGCGAACCCCTTGCCATATATACGAGGCTAGACTTATTGGGTGCAAATAAGCATTAGCCTACAGGTCTAGGCCTTGTCCTGCACACAAAATACGATAAGTCAGCCATACGACCTCCGATCTATGATGTATGCACCCCGCCAATCAGGATACGGCTGGCATAAACCGGCTGCCACATATCCCCAAAAACAGTGACCATTTGCATTACTCATCCCTTGTGGTATACGTGTCCTACCGGCTTAAATGTGGTATTCTTGCAGCCTTTGGTTTCCCTCTCAAAGTACTTGCTGAACCACTTTTCCACATCAGCGCACGTGACCCACCAGCTCCTTGATTAGAAATCTCCACTATAAAACGTTCAACGACCACTCCATAAATGTTGACCCCGTCTACCCTGCTGATAATTAGACAATCGACATCCAGATTGCAGTCAATTACCAGACATCTCAGTTCTTCCACGCTCAAAATGGCCCCAATTGTAAAAAACTACGACTACCTCGTCATCGGAGGTGGTTCGGGAGGTGTTGCCTCTGCCAGAAGAGCTGCTAAATATGGAGCCAAGGTCCTCTTGGTCGAAGCCAAGTTCAACAAGTTGGGAGGAACCTGTGTGAACGTCGGGTGTGTACCTAAGAAGTTGATGTGGCATGCTGGAGATGCTGCCCACAGAAAACACCACTTGAAGGGATACGGTTTGTCTGAAACCGACGATGAAGTCAAGTTTGGCGAATTTCAATGGAACACCATCAAGCACAAGAGAGACGCTTACGTCACCAAGTTGAACGGGATCTACGAGAGAAACTTGAACAAGGAGGGCGTTGAATTTCTTTACGGTTACGCCAAGTTCATCAACTCTGACGGACACGTTGAAGTCAGTTTGACCGGAGACCAAGAAATCGGGTTCTTGGAACAAGGCAAGACCTTCTCCAAGGGTGAAAAATTCGTGTTTTCCGGTGACAAGGTGTTGATCGCCACCGGAGGTGCCCCAATTGTGCCTCCAAGTGTCGAGGGTGCCGAGTTAGGTATCACTTCCGATGGCTTCTTTGAGTTGGAACAACAACCAAAGTCCGTCGCAGTTGTAGGTGCCGGATATATCGGAGTGGAATTGTCTGGTATCTTTGCCAGTCTTGGCTCCGAGACCCACTTGGTCATCAGAGGAGACACCGTCTTGAGAGCCTTCGACGAAATTATCCAGAATACCATCACTGACCACTACTCCACCAAGTTGGGTGTTAATGTCGTCAAACAATCGGGTAGTGTTTCCAAGATTGTTGGTACCAAGGACGGAAAGAAGTCCGTTCACTTAGGAAACGGACAAGTGTTAGAAGTCGACACTGTAATCTGGACCGTAGGAAGAAAGGGATTAATTGATCTCGGATTAGACTTGGTAGGTGTCAAGGTCGAAAAGTCACTGATTGTGGCTGACGAATATCAACAGACCTCCAACCCTAAGATCTTCTCTCTCGGAGATGTGGTTGGTAAGGTCGAATTGACCCCAGTTGCCATTGCTGCCGGCCGTAGATTGTCTAACAGACTTTTCTCTGGCCAAGAAGTCTTTGCCCAAGATAAGTTGGACTACAACAACGTTCCTTCCGTGATCTTCTCTCACCCTGAAGCCGGTTCCATTGGTTTAAGTACTGCTGAAGCCAAGGCCAAGTACGGTGAAGAAAACGTCAAGGTCTACAACTCCAAGTTCACATCTATGTACTACGCATTCATTGAAGATGAATTGAAGACCCCAACCGTTTACAGAATCGTTGTGACCGGAAAGGATGAAAAGGTGGTGGGTCTCCATATCGTGGGTGACTCCAGTGCCGAAATCTTGCAAGGATTTGGTGTAGCCATCAAGATGGGTGCTACCAAGAAGGACTTTGACAACGTTGTTGCCATTCATCCTACTTCCGCCGAAGAATTGGTCACCATGGTATAATGAATTCACTGATACAAATTTCTTGCACGTTAATGATACGTCCTTTTTTGAGACTATACATAATAATATACAACTAAATATACACGGCCTTATAAATGCTTGATCTGATTATTTCTGTTTGTAGCGATACATGCTTGTATTGGCCTGGACCAATGGTTTGACCATGTCTGTACTTTATTAGGCAGGCCTGGTTCTGAAGTGAAGAACATTTAATGGTGTATGAGTTCTAACGACCATTTATTGCTTATCCTCTTGGTTTCATCAAAAAGATGCACTGTAGTCTAATGCTTGGCCCTTTTTGGTGGAGGACCTCTGACTGGTGGTCGTGGCTTCTCGCCTGGTTTCACAAAGAACATCGGAGCGTTCTTCAATATGTCTGGGATGGTGACAAATCGTATCATCGAACCTCTGACAAACACCTGGTTCATATGGGACGTGGCACCTGTTCTTCCCTTGGTGACGACCACGTCGTATAACGAGAGGTTCATGTTGTCCTCGTTTTCGAGCAACTTGCCTCGGTAGGTGTCGCCAGTGGTGAGTTCTAGCGATATGATATGACCCTGTGCTTCATTGAGAAGTCTTACGGGTATTCCGACCGACATGGAGATGTGTGGAAGGTGATTAGAGTATGGATTTAGTTGGTACGCTTAATCCAGTTGGTGCGTTTAAAGTGGGAATGCTGGAAGCTTCGCTGGGCTTATGATAATGATGGGCAGCGATGGTCTAGGCCTGTAGTAATGACAGGGGTAACTAGTTTATATTGTCTGTTTTGTGAGTCACACGCCCTTTGTAATTGAGTGAGTCGCACTACGTTCCGGTTTAGGTGCGATGATTGTGGTTGTGGAGACGGTGGGTCTAATTTAATGAGATGCTTTCGTGTACTTGGCTGGTTAGATATCTCGGATATGCTGATGACCAATGGGATGTATGGAGATACACGTATGGGTTCCTCGGGTATTATGCCTATTCTGAAGCTCGGCTTTATCTGCTGACACAATTTGGACCCAGTAATGCCACTGTTTTTACTAATAAGCCTCGTGGAGCAGTAACCTTGCGCCCTCTTTGTCTTCTGGTTTACTACCAAAACTATGGGTTGATAACCGCTGGCGTGCGATTAAAATTTGTAATGGCGGTACGCGCACGACCGGTACCTAGCTGTCTACGCACTAAATTTATATAATGCAGAGGGGTAGCCGCAAAATCTATTACTACAATAGACTAGGGGTGTTACAGGAGACAGATTTAAGGGAGGAAATCCACACCTATACCAGTTCATTGAGGTATCCTACTTGTTAGCAGAAACCACCACCAATAACTCCATGATGTCCGAGGACAAAAAGAGCCCGAAACAGCGCAAAAGGGTCCCGCTAGCGTGTTTGATATGTAAGAAACGAAAGGTCAAGTGTGACAAGCAGAAGCCGACATGCTCGGAATGTATACGAAACGGCGTGGCCCACATGTGTGAATACCTCGAGCCCCACTGGTCCAGCGGTGGTGACTCCAAGCTGGTCAAAAGAGAGGTGGAAAACGTCGAGGATTCCGAAGAGTACAAGCTGTTGAAGGCTACCAACGACCGGGTCATCCATACCCAGCGCAAGGAGATCGAGGACCTTAGACGCCAGCTCTCGGTGCTCCAACAATTGTCGCCTCCCAAAGCCGAGGGTTCTCCGGGTACCAAGCCGAGCGACGGAGGCCATGAACTCCTGTCGGCTATCACCGTCTTGAACAAGCTCTGTCCCACCAACATCAATGCCAATGCCCGCAAGAACTACTTGATTGTGGACGACTACAACTACTCCATCGTGTCGCACAATATCAACAAACCGACCCCCTATACCGATACCTACAGTTGGATCAACTTGATCAAATTGGACCCTCAGCTCACATCACTTTGGTACAAGATCACCAACCTCCAGAAAATATACCACACCTACAAAATGAACCTCCTCATCGAGAGCAAGAATACCATCAGGTCTCCAGCCAAGAAATCCGACTACCGCATCAACGAAATCGACTTCACCTACTCGGTCAGCCCTATACCCAAGACCGAAGACAATAGCCACAGATGTCCTGTGATCGAATGTGACTTCAATTTCATGAGTGAGGAACAGGACCAAACCACTCCTTCCAGATCGTCGTCTCCATTTCCGACCGCATTGAAAATCGAACCTTCAATAAGGACCAAACAAGAAGAAGTCTTCATGAGAGACTTCGAAGATATCGACGAAAAAGCCAAGAAACCCCTAATCCGCATCCAAAACTTATGGGACTCAACGTTACATTTAGTGAGAGGAAACGAGCCTCTAAACTACAAGCAGCTCTACTACCTTATTGATTTCTATTTTAACGATATCCGCATCGAGTCGAAAAACTTGGTTAGTTTTTTCAAGATCGAAATCCAGAGCATGATCAAGAAAAATACCAACGAAGTCTCTTTGAATTTGCTGGACGAACATAGGTCAACCAACGCTAAGGATCTCTCTGATCAAGCCTTGTACGAGAGATTACTTACCAAAGGAGTTTATTTGTGTTTCTTGGCCCTCATTATAGACGAGAGCTTGGAAATTTTGCGGACTAAATTCAGAACTTCCCAGAACGATACTTCCTATGAAAAATTCAGAATGTTGTTTCCCTCGGAGGTCGTATATTTAAATGACGATACTAAAGAAGGTAGCATTATGAAGTCTGTCCACGAATTCTTGTTGATCGATCGGAATTTGAGACCAGTTTCTCGGTTTAGTCCTGATGCTAATGGTTACCTGAAGTTGTCACCGAACAGTATAAGACCCATTCCTTCAACTCCATCTTTAGCACATTTATCTTGTTGCATATTATTATTAAATCGGGGCATCTTGGGTTACAGAAAGGGCGGGTCCACTTCTGATACCAAGCTGGGATTTACTTCAATATTTACCCACTTACTCAATTCAATATTGAACGAAAATGAAATTATCGAATTATGGAAAGATCCCGATTTTATTGTGCTTAAAGATTCGAAGAAGAAAAACAAGGAACTTAAAATACATCTCTGTTATTTGTGGACCGATCTAGTCCGGTTGGCAAACTTGGTATCGTTCAATTTCATCCCAATACTTAAGCATTCGTCAAATCTAGATTCGGTACTCCAGAAGTTGTATACCAAGATTGAAGAGTCCCATACGCTTCAGGGCCATGTGAGGTACCTATCTGAATTGAAATCTTCCAAGTACGATCTTGTGAAGTCGAACTTGCAGGTACATTACTTGATTGCCAAAATATCTTGTGCCTTATCTTTTGGTATTAAGAACTATGGAGAAATAAGCTTGACTGTAAGCAATTTGAAAGGCTTGGTCAAAGAATGTGACGACTGGATTAACACCTTGGAGACTGACCTTGAGGGGTTCTGGGGATCTAGTAATGAACCTAGAGTTGATGGCCAAAACCGTTCCAATTTAGATAGTATGAACAGAGGTGCTGGCGTAGGACAGAAAACAGGATCCTTGGTACGCAAATTCGAAGTATTTTCGATTCTCAATTACCTCAGGTACTTCATGAAATACGTCACATTACTCCAGAGTGAAAACAATTTGGATGAGGTCCTAGCCCGGTCGCTCATACCTGATTTGTTTACGGATATTTACTCTTTTGTGAGCCATGTTAGAAAAATCGATCTCATTAAAGGAAGGACATGGACCTCGCAGTATGTTCTCCTGTCAGTTATTGAACTCATGACGCGAGTGATTCAGTTTGTGGTAGGGCTCTTGATAAGGTTTAGAAATGGTGATCCTTCGTCCACTTCAGACAACGTCCTCAAGAGAGAATTAGACAAAATGAAATCGGAGGTGGACGGAAAAATCCTTGCCCAGTTTGGATGTGACACTGAAGAATTTGTTAACGTAAAAATTGTGGAGGTAATTGAAGATACAGTTAATGCGTTGGACAAGTCGGTAGTTGACAAGGACAAGGCAAACAAACTCTCGAAGTTGTGGAAGTTTTATATGACTTTCATTGCCAACTCAACCAAGATGAACGTTATCAACTATGAAAAGCTTCATTCCAACGTGCCTGAATTTAAGGTAGACCTGAGCAGTATGAAGGCATGTCCCGTAATTAATTCAGGTGCAGTCAAGATTAAAGGAGAAGAGTTTAAGAAATGTCCGATTTCGCTTATCACTACCCCCATGGATACGGATTTCTCGCCCAGCGAAGAGATCACTAGATCGGGTGGTAAATGCCCAGTCAATCATGCCTCTATTGCTGGTTCCAAGCCGGGAGGAAGATGTCCAATTGATCACAGTGCTTTGGGTGCAAAACCTATTAATTTAGGTTCGTTTGGCGTTAAGTCGGTAAGTCACAACACTTCAGGCGCAAGATGCCCAGTTAGCCATAACAGTGTGGGCAAATGTCCTGTTAATCATGGTGGATTTGATGCTGCAAAATCTCCTCTTGGAAGGTGTCCTGTTACTCATCTTCTGCCAAATACGGTAGAGCTGCGTAAACGGAAGTTCCCCTTCGATCACAACACTTGGAGCAGTCCGTCGATAGGACAAGGCTTGGAAAGCAATATCCGTGGAAAGATCCAAAAGGAATCGCCTTCGCAGCCCAGCTCGCCAATGTTTAAGGTTCCTACCCCCAAGAGCAGCGAGATCGTTCAGGTTCCAGCACCACTTGTTATAAGTGCAGTACCGGAAGTCACACCCGAGGTCACACTGGTAGAATTGCCTCTACCTATTCCGGCTATTCCCGACAGGCAAGCGTTCAATGACTTCGACTTTGATGTGTTGCACAACGACTCGTTCTTTGACCAGTTGAACTTCGGATTTAATATGGACAGTATGTCTATAGAAGGATTATTTCAGTAGATAGGGTCTGGCAACGCCAGAATAATGAATGATGTTTAAGTATATACTTTTGTGCATATCCTCGGGATTGTGTAGTTAATGTACCACCCGTAGGTAGACCCTGGAGTTAATTACAGTTATGAAATGCGGGGCATAAGAAATGATCGGTTACAGTGCGCTTACAGGTGTATGACATATTATGCAAGGAACATAGGAGCAAATGTGTCAAAAACCACGAAATTCGAGGCAAACCCCGGTTTTGTCAGGGACTAAACTGCCAGCCTGTTTGAGCCCACAAAGTCCATCTTTTTCTCCTGCTTTTGAGCACTCGGTCCAAGTATATTTTACACCCAAACTTGGAACATTATCACGTGCGCGCTCTGCCATTGCTATTACAACTTCGAATCAACCAAATTCCAATACCGTCTTCTTTGCCACAAACCACCATCGTTTTGTCCCCAAGATCTCCATACCGTTCTTCCTCGATGTTCAGTCCGGCCCGATCGTTGGCGCGTTTTCTGCGTCCCAAACCGTGTATTTTTCACTCCAAAACCTCCTGCCGAAGTCTAGCAACGAAATCGGTACCTAAACCCAAGTCAAAGTATACTTTCTTCAAGGTAGGCCTTGCGGTAGGACTAGCGGGATCTGTGCTCTATGCCACCAACGACTCCACCAAACACATCGTGTTGACGTCACAGAGAATCGGAGTAGTCACAGCCGCTACTGCCAGATGTTTTATGCTCTATAAAGAGACGCTTGGAAAGGAGTTTGCTGATCCCCAAGAACGGGCCAAAGAGTTGAACAGAACCCACAAAAAGGCTGCTGAAATAACCCTCAAGGCGCTTGAGAAAAACGGAGGCATTTACATCAAGCTAGGCCAACATATAACGGCTTTGACCTACTTACTTCCACCTGAATGGACTGATACCATGATGCCTTTACAAGACAGATGTCCCGAGTCGTCGATGGCTGAGAT
The DNA here is from genome assembly GCA_030578635.1 of Kodamaea sp. yHQL451. Classification (NCBI taxonomy): domain Eukaryota; kingdom Fungi; phylum Ascomycota; class Pichiomycetes; order Serinales; family Debaryomycetaceae; genus Kodamaea; species Kodamaea sp. yHQL451. The sequence continues at coordinate 151,809 of JAKTXX010000022.1, forward strand.
CAGAAACTTGTTTATAAAAGACTTGGGCCAGACTTTGGAGGAGGTATTCAGTGAGTTTAATCCCGTCCCAGTGGGTGTAGCTTCGTTGGCACAAGTCCATATAGCAACCTTGAGAGATACGGGAGAAAAAGTCGCCGTGAAGATCCAGCACCCAACCCTCCAGGAGTTTGTTCCTTTAGATGTCTACCTCACCAAGACGGTGTTTAACTTGATGTACAAGTTTTTCCCCGAGTATCCGCTCACTTGGTTGGGAGAAGAAATGCAAAACTCGATCTATGTCGAGTTGGACTTCACCAACGAGGCAAGAAACGCCCAGAGCACGGCTGAATACTTCAAGAACCGCAAAAACGTCACAGCATTACGGATCCCCGAAATCGTCAACTCCCAAAGAAGAATCTTGATCATGGAGTACGTTGCTGGCTCGAGACTAGACAACTTGAAGTATCTCGAAGAACACAACATCAACGCATCCGAAGTTTCGTCATGTTTGTCCCATATATTCAACAGCATGATCTTCATGCCAGACGTGGGCTTACACTGTGATCCCCACGGAGGTAACTTGGCAATTAGGAGTGTAGATAAAAAGACCTCCAAGAACGGATTCAACTTCGAAATCATCTTGTATGATCATGGGCTCTATAGAGACATTCCGTTGAAAATGAAGCGCGAATACTCCCATTTCTGGTTATCTGTCTTGGACAACGATATTCCCAAGATGAGGGAGTATGCCCAAAAATTCGCTGGGATCGAAGGAAACCAGAAGTTCCGGATATTTGCTGCTGCTATCACTGGAAGATCACCCGATAATGCGCTCAACTACGATATCTCCAAGGCACGTACGCCTGATGAAATCAAAAGTATCCAATCCCAATTACAGCACAATGACGGAGTATTGGAAGACTTGATGTACATCTTGAGTTCCATGCCAAGAATCGTGCTCTTGATCTTGAAAACTAACGACTTGACCAGAAGTTTGGATGAGAGTCTCAACAATCCTTTGGGTCCCGAAAGAACGTTTTTGATTTTGGCTAATTACTGTGCCCGGGTGGTTTACGATGAAGCCAAAGAGAATATCTCCAAGCACTATTCGAAGTACTCCGTATCGGGTACGCTACAGTATGTCAAGACGTGGTGGTCCTACCAAAGAAGAATCAGTACATTGTACGTTTACGACTTTATTATGATGTTGAGGAATATAAGGCAAAGGTTGATCTAACAGCCCTGTATATACAAATTAGATACTTGCCGAGATTGTTGAACTAAATATGATGAATATGTGATACCGAAGGTTTCTAGAACTCCTAACCAAGATCTTTCCTTATCTTGTCTAATAAATTATTTATTCTAGGTCCCATCAAAGGCTGGCCGGTCTTTGTAGTTTGCGAGAGCTTCAACTTCTTCAACTCTCTCTCCTTGCCCTTCTTTTCCAAGGTCTTGCGTCTTTCTTGTATAGACTCGAGTTTGGCTTTACGGGCAGCTTCTTTTCTTTCCTTGGCGATCTTTGCTCTTTCGGCAAAATTTATAGGTTTCTGTTCGTTTCTGGGTTTTCTTTCACGTTGTGGACCGTCTTCGTCTTCGTGTCTTTGCGGTACGGTTTCTCCTTCTTCTTCCAATAACTTGAAGTATCCTTTTCTCAATCTGGCTCTATGGACCAAGGCTTTCTTGATATCTCTGGATTTGGTTTCACGGCGGTCGAAGATCTGTTTCTGACTGCTGAAGGCCTTGCCTTTTGTTCTTTCAAATGCCATTTTGGTTGTGTAGTAGTGTTTGAAGGGGTATTTGTAAAATGTAGACTGAGTCTGATTTTATTTGGTAGAGATGAGCCTGATTACGTAATATCGGCCTGATTCTTACCAATGCGGATATCTGTAAAAGAAGCAAGGAGATACATCAAAGAATAGTTTAGGTCTGTAAACTCGAGGGTTTAAGAGAGTAGATGGAACAGTTAGATCAGGTTTATCTTATAGTGCATCACCTGGCTACCTTCCCATTACTACATCAAATTATACCACTTGTACTGATGCAAGACATAAGCACGTTTACTAAAAACAACCTCAACACACGCTACAACCTCTCATACATTTACTCGAATTTATCCGACACTCTACCTTCTAACCTCTCCCACAATTCCACCAATGCCTCCCCCCTCTCCCTTTTTCCGTTTTTGACTGGACCCTTCATGACATCATTTTCGCATTTTTCCAACGACACGGTCAAATTTCAAATATACCAGATCAACAACTGGAATTAACTATAGAAAACTCACCTAGCACCAATGGGACCTCGAGGAGACACGGCACAGCCGTACCAGCTGGTACCCCAGCACCAGGATACCACACTAGACGAGCCAGAAAGTCCCGAGCAGGAATTCGAACTCCAGACCATCGATTCGCTCGACTATGAGCTCCAAGACATAGACCAGCCCGAACAAGGCCTGGAAGACCCGGACCAGGGCAGTTCCAGCATGCGGATGGCGTTCATGAACATGGCCAATTCCATCTTGGGAGCAGGTATTATCGGACAGCCGTTTGCCTTCAAAAACTCCGGCGTTGTCGGAGGTATAGTGGTGATGATACTACTTACAGTACTTATCGACTGGACATTGCGACTTATCGTGATAAACGCCACCATGTCCAAGACCAAGTCGTACCAGGACACCGTCGACTACTGCTACGGTAAGTGGGGCCGGATCGTGCTTTTAGTCAGCATCAGCAGCTTTGCTTATGGTGGTTGTATGGCATTCTGCGTTATTATCGGAGATACCATTCCACACGTCCTCAAAGCGTTCATTCCACATTCCATAACGGGTCCTGAGTCTGTGGTGGGCTGGCTCTTTAAACGTAATTCCATCATCGTCATCTTCACCACTTGTATTTCCTACCCGTTGTCGTTGAACCGTGATATATCCAACCTTGCCAAAGCGTCTGGGTTTGCCTTGGTAGGAATGCTTATAATCGTCATTCTCACGGTAGTTAGAGCCCCGTTCGTGGATCCTTCCCTAAAGGAACCGCTCACCGTCCGCGAATGGACCTTCAACTACAACATTTTCCAAGGTATCAGTGTCATTTCGTTTGCCTTGGTATGTCACCATAACACCATCTTCATCTACAACTCGATGAAAAACGCCTCCATGGCCAAGTTCAGCAAGTTGACCCACATTGCATGTGCCGTGTCAATGGTGTGCTGCTTGGTAATGGGGTTGAATGGAGTCATTAATTTTGGGGGTAAAACAAAAGGAAATATTCTCAACAACTTCAAGAGCGACGATAACTGGATTAACGTAGCTCGTTTCTGTTTTGGTCTCAATATGATGACCACCTTCCCGTTAGAGATCTTTGTCATCCGCGATGTCTTGAAGGATATCGTGTTGGCAAGCCAAAATGAAGGTGGAACGGCTCACCTAGAATTGAGCTCAAAACAACATTTCTTTGTCACCACCTTCTTGGTTTTTACATCCATGGCAGTGTCCTTATTTACATGTAATTTGGGTATCATTTTGGAATTGATAGGAGCAACTTCGGCCTCCTTGATGGCATATATTGTCCCTCCTCTTTGCTACTTGAAATTATCTTGGGACCAAACAGACATTAAAAAAGACCCTACTGCAAAGAGAAACTTCATATTGTGGAAATTCATTCCATGTGTACTGTGCGTACTCTTTGGATTTGCAGTCATGTTCATTAGTTCCTATATGAGTATTCGGACCAGCATGAAGGGAGGTTCCGACGGCCACTGTGTGGAGGATTAGCATTACAGTAATAAAAGTTCATGTATATTAATTTACTCTTCATCATCGCTCAAAACAATTCGTTTCTTTCTGGTAGGTTCTGGTTCTTCTTCTTCTTCCAGCGCTTCGTCTTCACTATCCGTAACAATTCTAGGCCTCTTCTTCTGGATGTCTATATCTGTTCCGGGAGTATCATCTTCAACCTCACTAAAATTTTCTGTATCTGAGTGCCCTGAAACCTGCAGCGACTTTGAAGATTCCTGTGACACGGCAATTTGCAGCAATTCCAATTCGGTATGTGGCTGCTCCTCGTTATCTGATTCATTCACAAACAAAGAAGTTTCCTGGATTGCCAACGAAACCGACTTTGCAGTATCACTCCCACGACTGGATTCTAGCTTAGCCCATGCCTTCTTGAACTCTCTCAATTGGCTAGGGTCAACTATTCCCCCTGAAGAATTCAAAAGCTGTCTTAATCTTTCTTCTCTATTGAAAAATTCACGTTCCTTTTCATCATCCGAGTCATCATCTGAATCACCGACGTACTCCGACGACTTAATAGGTCTGTACTGCTTTTCGCCATCATCATCTGAATCAATATTGAATGATCTAGGAGGGCGGCGACTGCGGTGCTTTGTCTTGGGCTTTGAGGCTTTCTCTTTGGCCGGTTTTTCTCTTCTGGTTACTCCCTTTTTCCTTGCCTTACCCTTCTCTATTCCACTGACTTCGAGAGATCTTTCCAAAGCATCCAAATTGTCCAATTCGCTGAAGTTATTTCGAACGGCAGCAGCATTAGGTTCGGTAACAAACGCTATCGCATTATCGTCTTGATCCACTCCATTATAATCTACATCATCGTCTCCATAATCCTCACTGTATGCTTCCTTGACTCTCATGAAATACGACGGATCCTTTCCATCTTCAAAAGTTGCTGGTTGTTGAGAGTTCCATTTCTTAATGAGCTCAATGGAAGTGGTGAAATCTTCACTCGATATTTCTGCTGGCAATTCACAATTCTCATCCATCAAGTATGGCAATTCAAATCCGATCGTACTCAATAGTAATCTGATGCTTCCTGAAGTAATCAATGGCCTTCTGTATTGTGGGGCGGGTTTTAGTTCAACGATTGCTTCTGGTCCCAGAACTCTATCTACTAAAATACGCTCAAGTTCCACAATTAACCACCCAAGAAACTGTTCCTTCTCTTCTAAGTGTAAGGCAGAAACGAGGATCTTGATTTTTTCATCAAGAGATAAGCTGTCTCTAACAAACTCGAGAGGTTTTGCTAGTCTTGGAAGTGATGTTTTCTTCGACAGTTCCGGTTTTATAAATAATTCTCCCGTAGCTAAGTATGTCTTGCACTCTGCTTCTTCAAAACGTGGGAATAAAATTTCTATAGGGTTCGGAAACCGTTCAAACGCTACTTTAAATTTTTTCATGAAGTAGTAGATAAACTCATCGGTGTGTTTCCGTATACTAGATCCTCTAGGCAAGAAATTTCGCAACTTATGAATGATATTCATGAAATCCAATCGGTATAGCCCTGTGAAATCCTTTCTTACAACGAACAAACGATGGAAGTACGATAAACACCTTTTGATTTCCTCGTGGGTCAAATCTTCATACCTCGACAAGTACTCCACATAAGTGGAAACAATAGACGTTTGAAAGAACCGTATTTCTGTAGTGTTGAAGTCCAATCTTCTCTCTCGTTTCACTTCCTTCATTCTCTCGTCGAAATCCTCCTGATCAGATTCATTGTCAATCACGTCTCTGAGTGAATCCTCGGTATTTTTGTCAAGATCATTGATCCGGCTCTTTTTCTGTTTGGCTCGTTTTCTCTTAGTCTGAACATAAAGCTTTACATCCTCATTTGCAAATGTCTCAAACGATTTTAATATGATGTGAACAACTGATAGACAACAGCTGAGATATTCAGGTGAGTGTTTAGATGCTGTTTGAGGGATCAGCACAATTATGTTTATGAAATCATTGAAGGAGAATAATTTTCGTATAATTCCTTCCGCCAATTCCCTATCGATTTCATGTTGAGAATCATGGTCATCATCTCCGGTAGAAGTGTTTTTGCCGAACAAAGACTGCGATATCTGTAATAATTCTTTGAAACAGACCATTGCTGCATGTAGTGAGCTCCATCTCTTCAAACTGAATGAGTCTCTGAAATAGCCAATAATTAATATGAAATTGATCTCGCTAAGACCGGCTCCGACCGATCCAAAGTCATTGGAGTCATCTCCCGGTCCCAACAATTCGAGTCGTGCTGGATCTGAGTTGTACCATATGTTGCGCTCACGTTTATAGCTGAGAAACCAAGATGTGGTTAAGAAAAAGGTAGCCTTTTCGTATTCGTCTATACTGACGAAGTCATGCATTCCGGAGAAAAGCGAACTCATGCTTTCAATCAAGTTGTTGTAGCACCCTCCACTCAAAAACTGCTCAATGAATTCCTGCAAAATTTGTCTTCCCGGTTGGTTCAAATAGACTGGGTTATTGCTCTTGACAAATTCATCGGAATCATATTTAAATAAGGTCCTGCTGTTCCACTTCTTAGTACGATCGAGCTTTTCGAGGGAAGAGTCTGTATTATGTAAAGCTTCTTGGCCGGAAATCACAAGCGAATTAGCATCGGTACTTCTGATCGACAAAAGTGTACCGAATCTGCCGTGTCTGGTTTGCAAGTTCTGGGTCTGGTTACGTTTTCTTTTGCTCTCGCTGGCCAAAAGATCCTGCAATTGCATGCCTGACGTGGTAGTAACCGATTGTAGTGGTTGAGACGCATTTCCTTCGGCATTTTCAATAGCTCTATTAATTGGCTGCAGTTCTTTTCTCAAACCCAACACATCGGAAGCCTTAATTCCCTTGATAATCAAAAAGATGCATTCCAAACAGGTAGGACCAAAAATGTCTTTGTCGAAGTCTGTTCCTATTGCCCCAGCTATAGTTAATAAAAGCATGAGGGCCCTATTCTTTTTATAGGATGCAAGTACGGCATTTATGGAGATGTCGTCGTAGGTGATATTTGAAGGCATGTTATCTGAGTCAATGACCTGTTTATGTGATTTTGATGATACAGACGAGTTTGCCGGTTCGATGAAAAGGATATTTCTTAAGAAAAAGAGTACAAGACGTAAAATAGCGTTGTCCCTTGGCTCCCTGTCGAGTCTGTTCTTGGCTATTACCGGAAGTACTAACCGAATAATTGCCTTGACTGTCTGGCCTCCGGTAAAAGATATTATTGTGTGCTTGTAGTTTATCTGAGCCTTTTTGATTTCGGCATAGAGAAGCCGCTGGTTTTCTGACAGTTCTGGCACCAATTCCACAGGCCATGTCAATAGCACGAGTAACTCGAGACATGCCAACATGACTTTTTCGGCTGTTCTGGCGTTCTTTATAGGTTCTTTCTTCTGATGGGCAGTTTCCCATTGACACAAGATCACGACCAAATCGTTGATGACCAATCCGGAATCGGCACACGCCAACGCCACCTCGTAGCTTTGGTTCTTCTCATCGTAGGACTTGATCCATCTCTTGATATCCTTTAAACAGGCCAAAGCATCGTGTCCTAGCTTGTATGGAGGAGGAGACACTTGGGACGTGTGATCTGGACCTCCGAGAGCCGATACTAACACCGAAATATGGGCTTTCAAGAGCTTCTGTGTCTGGGATTCGTTGGGCTTAAGCGCCGTAGTCATGAGGAGAATTCTATCATTGACTGGTTCATCATCTTCCTGTTCGTCTTCTTCAACCTCTGGTTCATTGTCGACTATAAAGTCGTCGAGATCGTTTTCAGGATCATAGTACAGATCTCGCTCGTGTACTTGACTCATGATGTCACTGGAACGCTTTGGTTTCGATTGGAAGCTTTGGTAGGGTTTGGTTGAGTTTAGAGATCTGATGAGACGCGTATGTCAATAGTGAAAAACGCGACAGAAATTATAGTGCGACATCACATTAACGGTGTGGTAGTGCGACAATATACAATATACAGATCTCAACCTTGAAAAGCTGCAAAAAGAGTAATCTTCTATAATTGATGTCATCTGGTTCATCTGGTCTTGAGGACTTAACAACTACCTTGGTCCACTTCAACTAGATTCGGGCGCTCAGAGTGAAAACTCTGATTGGTAAGATGTTGGTAATAAAGTTTGAGGATACACTACAATATTCGAGCTTGGGTGGAAGATTACCCATTGTACTACTCGATCTACTCGTATACCTAAACCTAATCTTCTATTGATTTGTGAAGGGAAATTGGGAACTTTGGATAGCTCTGTGATGTCTAGAAATGTATTCAGAACTCGTTCTCGTACAATTGGCTTGAACTTTCTTTACTACACATGATAGATCTGAGGAAATTCAATGTGTTCCGATTTTTTGACTACACGAAATCTAAAAGGAAGTTGTTATCGGTAGTGGCTATGAAATCGCCAAAGGAAAAAGAGCGGGATTTTGGTTCCATAAATCTCCATTCTTATGCTAAGTAACGCCCTTCCTTATAAAGTTCCGTTGACGTCCTCATTATTTTTATAACTGTGAGTCTAAGTACGGAGTTTACATGAAAAACTGGACTATATCCCAATAACACTCCTATAGATTTGAAACAATTGCCGTTAATAGTTGCCCAAAAGAGTCTCAGGTTGTACATGTACATCCATTATGTGAATCAATATTGATCCACGCTTAAGTACTTGGGCTTAACATAGATCTCTGTTTGGCGCAATAATAAGAAAGTCAACATGGATTTCATGTGTAATAATTCCGGACTCTTGGCGGTTCCTTCGTTCTGTTGTCAAAGTTTGTCTTAATTTCTTTCTCTATTAAATTGCGAAGTCATTTTTGCAAGAGAATAAAACACTCAAGACGTTTCGAGAAAGAAAATTGCTTGTCAGAGATACAGATACATCCATTGTCTTCAAGGTACATCGTCAACATCCAGCATCGACCATTCAACATGCTATATATAGCGCAAAAATACCTATCTCGGACTCCGCCAAAAGTTGCCCCAACACATGTGCCAAATTTCCGAAACATCTGCAACCCAGTGCCATACTCCGAGAGACTAATGTGCTTCAAGCTGAAACGACTTAGTTCGTATTTTATGCAAAATATGCGCGCCCAATTCACTTGAAGGAATTGAGTCAAGTGATTTTGAAGCGGTAGGCCAGTGAAATATTTGAAGTTGTAGCTAAAACAGATGACGGAATTCTCACTAAGTGCTTCCTCAGCCAGTTGAATCCCGAGGCGGTGGAGATATGCTGCAACATGCGGCTACAGATATTTTTGCAAGTCTGATCCACCAGGTTATGGCGATAATTTAGTAGCACCAGGCATGTGAACACTGACGAGGATGAAATTCGTCGACGGAATTGAAGACAAGCGCAACCCCCTTCATTCGGCCTAGGGTCCCAATGTGGGAACAGCGATCGTCATCGATGTCAAGACTCATAATCCATCACGAGATATTTTAGAGAACGAAGAGTCCAGCGAAGGTGGTAAGCGAAAATATACTAACACTCCGAACTGGTAGTGTTAGATAAGCCGTTGCCACAGCACCTGCCCCCTCCGAGTTCCGACATGTTCCGCAAACTGGCGCCTTGTTCCATATCCTTGAGCACTGAGATCATAACTCGAGGATAAAGGGAACAAGGCCCCGTGAAAAATGTCAAGGTGCCGAGGGGTGGAATTGCCTATTTCGGAGCAAGGGGTTATTCGGTAGGCACAGCTGCAGAACAAGGCACCTTTGCTAGCAAGCCGTGCCCGGTTAAACCTCACCATGTGTTGTTCGTTTTCGGGTGTCTATCAACCATGCATAGCGGAACAACTGCACCATGCAAGGGAAGCAGCGATAGCCGGTGAAACTGACCGCAACTAGTGAACCAGTCCGAGGTTGCCTGTTCAGGACATCAACAATAGCAGGCTTTCGGGGTCCCCACGTCAAAAGTGAAATAGCGATGGTTTTAGGCGATAAATAGAGTTTATGATTTAGGTGAAATAGTGACTAGTGGCACGGAATTTTGCCAACCGCAACCCAGGCAAATGGTCAATGGTGGAGGAGGCTTGGATGGAACCAGAGATTGCCGTAGGAGATATGACGGCGTTTTTCCCAAAGGGGTGGGGCTTATCCCTGGGTGTTTGCGATGACTAGAGATGGCTAGAGATGTCGTTCAATGTCTGAGTACAGTGTGGTCCGGCATTGGTATCAAATTTCGGTGGTTTCACTCTAGCCATACAATTGAGATCGTATCACTGGCGCGCATAATACGAAGACAATGCGAGGCGTACCGCACACATAATGTGAGACACACATAAACGTACCGAGTACCGACCCGAGGAACTGAGCTGCGGTAGACCCCTCGTTGTGATAATCCATATCCTCGAAACACCCTGGTAATGACCCTGACTCATTTAAGTTTCGACTCCTACATATTGACAGAAAGAAATCCGACGTTTCCTTCCGCAACTGCGGAACCTTTGTATTAGCGCCTCGTAATTCGGTACCCCACTCCTATTTCGCTCAAACCGGAGAAGGTTCGCTAAGCCGGGTTGGATTTATACAATTAGTAATTACATGGTCTGGAGACTGGAAAATACGGGGACACCTGGCACAGTGAGAGGTCAGGTAGTATCGAGGGCACACGAGGGGTTGAAAAAGTCGAATTACTGGAGGTGGACGGAATTAGCGGAATGGAGATAGTAGACCAAGGCGTAGGGCGTAGGGAGACTGGTGGACGTAGACTTTAGTGAGAGTGAACTAAGAATGGAATTGGAAATGGACGTAGCGACAAAAACTGGATAATTCCTGAGACAAGATCCACACCTCACCAGAATATGTGCCCGAATAAAATATATAATCCCGATATCATACAGGGATCAGAAGTCTATCCTATGGTTATCCCAGTTATCGTACGGCCATTATAGATATCCCATCCAGATATCCTCCAGTTCTCTCGTTATCTTGTCGTTATCTTCCACTCCCACGCACTCCTATTACGTCACATTCTCCCTATTCCCCCAGCGTCTCAGTGTGTTCCCCTCGCTCTCGCTATTCTCCCCTACCTAGCCCCGCGCCAGCCCACCGGTGATCCTCCCTACAAAATCCTCCCCGGTCGGTCGGTATTTAAACCCTGACGGTTCTTCTTTTTACCAACCCTGTTCCCAGTTTCCCCAACCACAGCCATGGACTTGCCGTACAAGAAACGACACCGCATCCCTGCGTCGTGCCTGGTGTGTCGCAAGCGCAAGTCGAGATGTGACCGGGTCAAGCCGGTGTGTGGTTCGTGCAAGAAGAAGTCCATAGCCCATCTCTGTTTCTACGAGTCCGATTCCAAGGACGACGTCGACCCGCCCCATGCCCATATCCCTGCCTACAACCCTTATCCTCCCCAGCCTCTTCAGCAACATCAACAGATCCAACATCAACAACTCCAACTGCTTCCTCCACACCCCCAGGGCCTGTTACCCCATAGTCAACAACAACCTCCCCCGCAACATCAGCAACTCCAACATCAACAACTGCAAAACCAGCAACAACTGCAACATCAACAGTCCTTAGGCCACAACATCCCGCCCCCGTTGGGACTGCTTCCTCACCCCTCGGTCCACCTCCCCCACTACGTCCAGTCTCCAGCAGGATCTGAATACCACGACCCTTACCAAAGACTCCAACGCCAACACCTGGTCCATGGCCAGACTCCTCAGTCCCATCCGGTCCAGGCCCTTCCTCCCCCCAATCTTCCACCACCACCGAGCCACCACCATACTTCGTCCCTCCACTCCACACAACACTTTGCCAGTCCTGATTCACCCGAACACTTCATGCTGCTGTCCAGTGGCAACTCCAACCGTGGCTCCGTTTACGAGGCCCCTTACTCCGGTCCCAGACAGCCCTCTGCCACTTCCTACACCCATCCACACTACAACCAACAACAGCTGCTGCTTCCTCCCTTCATCCCTGGCCTCCAACCAAAGTACCCTTACACACCCGTCAACAACTCCAACAGTGGCACCGAAAAGCGTGATTCCATCACCTCTGCCTCCTCGAGCGCCCACCCTGATCCAATTTCCACCGCTGGCACCGGGGTGTCGTCGGTCTTCAGTCGTCCCCACAGCAAGGCACTTCCTCCTAGCACCAGCACCATGCCCGATAATAATAACAATAGCAATAATTCGACTGATCCGTACCCCGAGTCTTCTACTAAGCCCGCTCTCAAAATGAGTCCCAGCTCCAAGGCCCCACCCTTGGTGTCTGTGTCGCTCGGCCCCAATTCCACTCTTCAAGTCAATCCACAAGACACCATGACTATCTTTGCAAATGCAAGCCATGCCCTCAATTTGGAAGGGCCATTATGGCAACAACAAGGAATAATGTCTTACATTGGCCTCACCAAAAGCGATCCATTCATCAAGATCCTTAGAAGTTATGCGTTGCTCTTAGTGAAAACTGGCAGTATGGCCCTGTTTATAAAAGATGAGACTCTCAAGAGACGCAAAAAGGAACCAAATTCTAGTACCTCCAGCTTTATGGGAGAGAGTATGAGTTCCAACAACTACAATCACACACCTACGGGGGTGTCCGATACCACTCCCAACAGGCGGCGGTTCGACTCGCCTGGGTCGAAGAATACCTCTCCTGCGTCACATATTTCACATGGTTCAGATGACCTTCATCTGGAATCTAGAGTAGAAGTGGATGCTGAACCGGGAGACATAGTAGAAGAAGATGGGTTAATTGTAGATCGGATCAAAGTGTCGTCTGTGAATAGCAACCCAGAAGATGATGAGACCAACGAACAAGATGACAATGAACAAAATGATAATGATCAAAATGACAATGATCAAGATACATCAAATGCTATTAAGGAGGAAGAAGAGAGTGCAAATAAAAAGAGAAGAGCCGTTTCTGAAAACGGATTTAATGACGAGACGAAAAAGGATGATATAAAGGCACCTACTGCAACTATCCCTGCTAAAAGACCGAGATCGAAGCTGAGTGATAAAATCGACTTATCCCATATCTTGCCCACTCTTAATGTCCACAGTATTGACAAGAAAAATCGTGCATCTTACTATGCCCACGTCCTGGATGTGATTGTTAAAATCCTCCCCAAGAAAATCAACATGTTCAAGCTTTTTTGCCGGTTTTTCAAGTATGTTCATCCGTTTGTGTCGGTGGTAGAAGAGAGTTCGTTCCAGATGGATTTGACCTCGATTTTCCCTCTGTTTCCCCAGTTTACTCACGAGTATTATACTTCGATCAACCTTGAAAACGAAAACTCATTGAACATCTTGGGTATTTTCTTGCTTATGATGAGGCTAGGATACTTGAGCTTAATTCATAATGATGACGTGAACAACCAGTACAACGATGACGAAATGAGTATTATAAATGACATGAAACGGGCATCTTCGGAGACATTTGTGAGCGTTCTCAAATTGTGCATCTCGGATAACCTCATTGCCCTGAAATCTTCATTCAAATTAGTGCAATGTCTTACTTTGCTCTACTTTTACCGCCTGGTGGTTCCTGATGATTGTCATGGTTTAGGGGGTGCAGATGCCAACGTGCTATTTGGTGTGATAATGACACATGCTTTATCAATTGGTTTGAATCGTGATCCAGCTCAGTACGTTCAACACGAAGTCATAAGTAAGCGTGAAACTCTAATTAAAACCTGGAGAAGCTTGTGGTTTCACCTCACGTTAATTGACGCTTCTGCTTCAATAAACACGGGAACGCCTCTCAAGTTGCCCTACCTTGACGCTTGTGATGTTCTTCCTCCCTATGTTGCGGATGACAAGACTGGAGAAATCAATGAATCGATCAGGAAAATCACGTTGATAGCTGAAACCTATAGGAATATCGTCAACAAGATCACCAACGTCCAAAGGAAGCCTAAAGTGATTGATCTCTTGACTGAGACAAACCACTTAGAGAAGGTTTTCTTTGAATTTTTCGGCAAGGATTTCTTTAAGGACGTGATATGTAAACCAGCCAAAATCGAGCCTCCCAACGGGTTTGGAATGACGTCATTGGAGCGTGAAGAGAGTTTTGTGAAGGTGATCAAGTTCTGTTCTTTTATTCAGTTGAGAACCAACCTCAGTTGCTTGTATTATATGATTGCCATTCACTATGAAAATGAGTATTCCGAGTCGAAAACGCCTTCGATGAAAGCGGGCATTGAGCTTTTCAAAATTTTCAGCAAGAGTGTCATCCAACTAGTGTATATCATGTCATATGCATTGGATAACTCAGTTGAATTATTTGGCAGAAACTATGATTATATTTTGACTGCACACAACGAAAGATGTATGATCAAAACCCATAGTTTCTTGACCTCTTTCTTCGTTAGACTTTTGCACCACAAGAAAGATTGTTCTCTCAATCTCCATAGAGACCCATCCTTGAAAGCTCGTCTCGAAGTCATGAATGCATTGTTCACGATCGTCTTGATCGAGGCAGAATTGTTTGTGGGAAATTTCAGAAAATTGAGTAGGACATACATCAACTCGTACAAGTTGTATGTTATGTCGTACTTTGTGTTGCGGCAATGTATGGACAATCCTGAGATTTTCTTCCAAAAGAGTATGGCCGATCCCAGATTTGACCATCAAGGTACCAACATGCTCGAGTTCTTTTCGGTATATGAGTTGCAATATTTGTGCAAATTATGTGAAGAATTCAGAGCAGCGAAGGAAGAACAACACAGACTCAAAGCACTCAAAAAGAATGCAGCACATGCTAGAGGCATGATAAGAACAGGACTGTTAACTGACAAAAGCAGCATCCCTTTTGATGTTCCATTTCCCGCATCTTATAGCCTGATTCCGTCGATTAGTTTCCTCAATGTGTCTCCTTCGACGCAGGCGCCCCAGGAAAGTAATTCCAGTACGCCAGGAAATTACAACAGCCTGCAAGGTCCCCCATTCAGCGAAGCCAATTTTAAGTCGAATGTGCCATTGCTGTTCCTGAAAGAAAATACGTTGGGATCTTTGGAGGCAGTGAATGCCGCCGAACTCAGCCAGCCAGTGTATTCCAATTTGAACAACTTCAACTATGGAGTGTTTGAAAACCCGGAGATCGGCAGCGAAGACATCTTGAAGTTATTCGAGGTGTATGTTGACTTTGACAAGAATGATATATAGTGAGAGGATTATCACATGCTAGCTGTGGTCCCACCGCACTGGAATTTCATTCGGGTGTCTCTTTAGCGGTAGCAGGGAGCGAATAGCCAACAAACGAAAATGTTGGACTAATTGTCAATAGAAAGGATCGCCGTTTTATTGGGATCCGGTCTTAAATATTGTTAATGGGCTTTCGTTGTAAATATTATTTGCCGCATGCTCTAGCCAACCAGTGGGCGATTCTAGAAAGCCACCACAACCTATGTATTTTATCTGTATTAATATTACGAAAGGAGAAGAATAGAAGGTATAGACAAGATTTGCCCCAAATCCTGTATGGAATAAGATGACATTGACATCTACATGATTTATGCTGCAAGGGTAGCAGTATGGTTGGTAGATTTCGGTGGTAGGCTAAGCCCAGGTCGTGCGCGGGATAAGTATCAGCCGTTTCACTGTTTGAGCACAATTACCGACGGCTTCCGGCCGACCAGGCCTCGGTCCTACCGTATCCGGTTGAAGCGTTTTAGAAGGCTTCCATAAGGCAAGAAGCCTTGAAGAATGCTTCAAGCGGCGCAAACCTGATGGAATCCGGGGTACCTGGCGTCTAATGCTCAATAGACTGTAGAACGTGTAATGTCTCCAACTCTCAGCTGTATGGTAGCGTCGTCTCTATGCTCACTCGGGAGAACTCATTACTCAGCTAAAAAAAACTAGTCTTTCAAAACCCAACATCGTAACCATCATCAGTATTCTTTTCGTACCAGACATCTATTACAAAGCAGATTTGTTTGGAAGAGTTTGACGATTGACAGTTGTGATTTGCCACGGTTGTTGCTGGATACAAGACTACTTCCCTAATAGCAGAACAAATTCCCTTTAATACCCTCAAACTTTAACAGTTCCATCTCGTTCTGTTCTTCCCCCTATACCAAAGCTGATTTCTGATCCACCTCCAACCATACTCGTCACATCTAGTTCCCTCGACGAGATGTCGGACAGGCATCCCAAGAAGAGAAGCAGAATCGCCTTGAGTTGCAACTACTGCAAAAAGCGGAAAGTCAAGTGTGACAGAGGCAAGCCATGTTCGTCTTGTATTCGTTACAAGGTAGCCGAATTATGTGATTATCCGGAACCGATGTGGGCCGAACCTACCAGTGGTAGTGAGTCAGGCAGCACCTATGCGGGACCTCCTGGCGCTAGATCTGCTTCCGAAAAGGACAAACACAGCAACATCGGGATGTTGCCTACATTCCTGGTGAAAAAGTTGAACGCGGCGCCATCAGCTACCAAACTGGAGGAAAAGAAGAAACATAAACACAAGCTGCTGCCACCAAACCCTGTGGACGGGGTTCCTCAACCTCCGATAGTTTTCCAGGCTTCTCAGGCCCATTTCTCGGTCTATAACAGCAACAGAGCGGCATATAACCATCTTAGCCCGAATATGCCCCATACGGTCCAGCAGGCTCAACATCAGCTCCAGCTCCAGCCTCCACCTCCTCTGGTACCACTTCATGTAGCAGAAACTCCGGCCAGTCCGGGATTGCAATCTGAACTCGATCAGCTTAAGGAGAAGATCAAAACAATCGAGGCGTCTCTTCTGCAAGGAAGGAACAACAGTATCCCATCGTATGAAGAGAGGGGCATGACTCCCTCGATAGTAGGTGCTCCTTCGCCTGCAGCATATCTGAGTGCAGCTACTCCATCCTATCCCCCTCCTCCTCAACCTGTAACCCAAAACTATCCTGGCACTCCTTACTCTACGCCAGGAGGTCCTTCAGCACAACCAGCGTCTTCAGCCTTCACACCTCGGTTTAATTACCATCTATCGAACACCCGAACAAAGCAGGTGCCAATACAGTTGCCTCCTATAAACTGGACCAATAACGGTGAAAATCTGTCGGAATACCCTACTACGACATGCAAGGCGGACAACATTCCCGATGATGTTCAGGACGCCCTTAATGGCACCTCACGCGGGTCCAAGGATGAATCCAATAAAATTTACGTCGCTATCAATCCTTATTCGTGTGATCTGGACCTGATCAATTTCTACGAAGGGTACACCCCTATCCATATCAAGGATGCTTCCCGAAGAATGAACTTTGGGCCATTTGCGTGGTTGTCGTTGATGAAAAAGGACCCAGGTTTGTTAAGCTTGTGGCGCTTCATGTTCACCTCCAAGTTTGAATCTCTTCGAAGTGTGCCTGGTCCAAAAGGTGAAGATGTTACGCTCGCACCTTTCTCAACCATACTTTCCTACAAACCTGTCGCTGCAGGCTTTACTTCCCCCGAAGGGCGTACCGTTTCTGAAGTCCAATTTCGTGAGAGAGCTCTCGATCGCGACGGGTATACTGATTTGAGACTGTATGGAGAAGTAAAGAAGTCCCAGAAAAGTACTCCACAGTCTATAGACGAAAGCCGCTCTTCAATCGATGGGTCTGACCGTACCACTTCCACGGATGCCACTTCTGTCGCTTCCAAGTTAGATGTCAAGCCAGATGCAAGTGATCAATTAACTAAGAGTGAAACGCAACAGCTTCAAAGAAGTGCTATGAACAAAAACGCCATATCTTTGGGTTTAACGTTGTATGAGGGTCAGATTGATCAAGAGCTTCAGCTTATCGAGAAGATCAAAATGTTGCTTCCTAAAAAGAAAGTCATCTGGAAATTGGTAGACAGGTTCTTCACCACAATTTATCCTTTCATGCCCATTGTTGACGAAGAATTATTTAGAGCGGAGTTGAACCGAATTTTGGGCCCTCCATCTTATGAGGACGAAACCTTGGAGGAACTCAGAGTGGAAAGGAGACTTGACTTCGCCCAAATTGGAATCTTGCTCATTATGTTGAGACTTACTTACTTGTCGATCTTTTCGAATAGAAATGCCGATAATGAGATGATTTTGAAATCTACCGACCCTTCAGAAAAGGCACAGGAGTTGAAGTATCTCTTAGTGAACCCTATCAACATCGATATCATTGATATGGCTCAGTTGTGTCTTGATCAGTTTGATGTATTACGCAAAACCAATTTGGTGGTGTTACAATGTGCGTTTTTTATGAGAACTTACCATATGTATTCTCCAGAAGATGGTGATGGTGCCGATGGAGGGGACTCGCAGATATTCAATGGAATGTTGATTCAGATGGCTTATTCGCTAGGTGTCAACAGAGAGCCTGATTTGTTTGACGAGCTTGCAAAAGATCCTAAGACTAATAACTTGACTAGAAAGATGTGGTTCTATTTGATCATGGGTGATTTGGGACAAGCATTCAAGTACGGAAATCCTTTGAGTATTGACCATAATTACTACGATACCAAGTTGCCATATTATAGTCCAGAATGTTCCAACAATTCCGACCAGGAGTTGGAAAAGAGTGTGATCTATTCCTTTGAGTATATGGAGTTATACTATTGGAAGGTAATGGAATTAATGAGGATCTGTCTTAGCATAAGAGAGTCAACCAAATTATCGAAACTCGTGGGGAAAATCAGTAGCTTGGAATCATACATGTCTGACCAGTTCAGCTCACTCAAGGTTTTCACCAAGCCATTCAATGCAGAAATTTTTAGGTATCCTTTCTTAAAGGTCATGCAATGTCGTAATTACATCCACATGAAAGGGTTGTTGTTGAATGTGTTTTTCCATATTTACTTGTACTTCGAGAAAGACAACAAGATCGAGTTTTCATATTTCTACTTAAGAAAGATGTTATCAATTATTCATTGTGAACTTATTCCTGGATTCTTCCCATTGATTCTTAACAATAAGGAGAATTTTGGGGAAGGATCGGATTTGATTTTGAACCCAAGCATCGAGTCGCTTATTCACAAGACAAGTCAGTTGATTGTTGCCGTTTTGGTTAGAGTCAATTCATCCATCTATCAGTATAAACATGACCCTAACCACCAGGAAAATTTGAAGACTAATTACCTTTACAAGGTTAAGTTCTTCAAGCTTTGTCACTTCTCAAAGATCCAAGAACGGTCCCTCAAATTCTGTATGGTGGCGATGTCCAAGTTGAGTCAAAGGTATTACTATGCCTGGAGAATATCCAAAGCCCATACGTTTTTGTTGAAACTTATTAGTGGAGAAGATTTCTACAAGTTCATGCCTCCTGGAAATGACCAAGTCCGGTTCTTGCCTATTGGGGTTGATCAAATAGATGAACTTTCGAAGATTTGTGAGTCTTCTATGAGGAAGTATGCTAAGACTAAAATGTTCTACAGTGCTAGTGAACTTTTGGACGACATCAATATTGAAGATATTGACTTGGAATCCAATGCATTTAAGATGAGGTCTCAAGGCCAACCAGTTCCAGGTCAACAAAATCCAAACTCACATCAGTTCACTGGTTTCAACCAGTCCCCTATGGGAGGCAACATCTTTCCTAACGGGTATCCAGCTGTTAATAGTCCTTATGGGCAGACCACGCCTAGTCAAGGAGGATACAAACCGAACTTTTCATCCTCGGTTGATTCCACCAATACCTCTGAACAAGAAGAGTTCCAGTTTGTGGAGAATGCCGACATCGATAGGTTATGGTTCCAGATGGCTAACATGAAGAATGACAACACCTCTGTTGGAGGATATGCCAATGGTACCTACGGAAACGGTGAATATGACCAGAATGGAGAAAATGGTTTGCATCCACCCCATGGAGGACCAGGAGAGAATGGGGGTGCTACTCAAGGCCAGACTCCGGTCTATAACCCCAGCTTTATACCTACGCCTATGATTCCATTGAGTCCAGACAGCTTGAATTCTCAAGCTCAGAGGGCTAGACTTAGACGGAGCAGTCTGAACGTACATGACCCCAACCAGAATTATGACGAGAACCTGAACTTCCCTATGACATCCAACGACGTGTTCAACAACTTTGCTATCGATCAATTGTTGGGTATGGAGACCATTGATTCGTGGTAGCTGTATTTTATTGTAAATTTAATAGTATTTTAATGTATAGATGATAATTTAAACCCTCCACACTGTACCAATCGACTGCAAAATAAAACAGCCCTACTGTTGAGAAAGGCCGGGTAACCTTTCAAATTGCAATATGCACACCACCAAAAAAATTTTCAGCACTATAAAAGAAAGCGATCGTAAAATCTTAACACTACTTTCCCACAGCAATACACCAAGTGGTTCCAACCTTTATGAACGTTTCAATAGAGTTAGAGGTCAGGCGATCTCCGTTACGAAAAGGATAGAATAAAACAGAACACGCCTAGATAATATGACGACAAAACGCTGTGCACCAGTCAGAGTACTCAATACACATGATTGACCCAGTATACCCAAATTTCTGAACTATCTAACTGTTTTATTTTATTGTTTTTGTTTGCTCTGAGACGAGAATGGAGGTTGGAATGTGGCTTGGTGGTAATGTAGTGCTAGGAAGAGGACATGTGTGGACATGTATGGACTAGTCTGTGGTGGAATGTAATGCCAAAGAATGTGTGATGATCATCATGAGACACGGAACACGCTTTTAGGTTTAAACACAGAGGTCGGTGCTAGCATGGCTGAGCCAGTTCTTCAAAGGACGACGCGAAGGACTTAACTGAGTAGCCCACACTGAGAGATACACAGTAGTACAGTAGTACAGTTTTACTCCAAAGAAGATAATATGGGTACAAAACGGGACTAAGTGGATGCCTAAAAAAATTACTGTTGACACCATCAATGCAGGTCTAGGGCACTACTTAAACACGCATGAATGGGATACAGGTACACACCGCCAGAACACGGTCTGCAGAGGATGTAGGTAATTAAACAGGGAACGAATTAACCCCAAAACGGAACAACGCCGGGATCTGTTCATACCACCGGTGTTTTGGGTGCAGTCCACCAGGCTCAAAGTGGATTAATTATGGAAGTATGGAGACACGCAGTCACTAGGGCGTTAGAGTGCATGGACCAGACAATAGCATCGACAATGACATGGAAACAGAGACCAGGAAATAGAATGTCAAGGACAAAATCGCAGGGACATTTCAGGTGGGGTGGTGGAATGTGTAAGCGGAGCCATTGTAAAAACAGCAAGGACGTCGTCAAAGCATTGTCGTGCCAATAATTGTTTGAGACGAATTCAGCGGGTGCTGATCGTTCCAAAGCAGTAAAAACCACGGTACTGTGCAACAGAAGGACAAGAGGTTGACGAGAGAACAGTGGGGATGTAGTAGGGGAAACAAGGCGGTTCCAGGACGGGTGTCGGGTCTAAGGACAGAAGAGGCTTCTAATGCGTAGCTACGGGGTAAAACTATGAGGCACCTGTCTCGGTAGCCTCCTTAGAATAGCATTGAATGATCAATAGGCATTGAACTCCTAATGGAAGATTAAGCCTTGAAGACTAGACTCCTTTTCAACTCCTACTCATACACTCCTACTCATAGAGTACTACTCAAAGAGTACTACGGATAGACTCCTTCTCATAGCCTCGTTTTCGTAGATCGTAGACTCCTTCTACAAGCTCCTTCATAGACTCCTTCGTCCTCCTATTCTAGACCTTCAAAACTCCTTTCTAGACTCCTTCCTAGACCTCTCAAACTCCTGTAATCCCTTCCCTCCCCAGCCTCATCCCTCCTTAGCAGTCGCGGTAATTTTCAGACGCGAAATCCTCGCTACAACCACCACCAGCTCCTCTAACCACCACAACTCCACCACGACGCCCCTTCTCCCCCTCTACGGTATCCCGGGCTTATAGTGACTGGAGCTGTCTACTGTGTGCAGTGCAGTACCCCTTGCGGCTTAACAAACTATCGCCAAAACGGCTCCTTTGTGCACAATACCGTGGCAGCGCGTCGCGTGTAATTTATCCCAATTGGACATAGCGACCGCCGGTGCGTAGACGATGCGTTTGTAACCAACACGCCGCGATCCTGGCGACACTTTGGCGTTGCAGGCACTCTGCAGGTGTGTTGATGGGATTCAGAGGTGTTTTGGCGGGGGGTGAAAAATCGATATATATAAGACGAGAATCCGGGGACTGTATTCCAACTCAGACAAGTCAGACAGTCTTCTCTATCACCAAGTCTCCAAGTCATCCTTTGCTAACTCGCTCCTTTGCTGCTATCTACATTGCTACCACATTGCTACCATGACTTCCTCCATCGACCTCAAGGCCTTGTCCATCTTCGTCAACACTCCTATCACTCAGGACATGATCCACAAGCTCGTGGTCACCACCTTACAAGTGTTGCCATGTCAGGACTCTAAGAACCAGACCTACACCGCAGCTGGAGACGAGAAACCTTTGCCATCATTGATGACCTTCTTGACCAAGTTGGTCAGATACACCAACGTCTACACCGGCACCTTGATGGCTACCTTGGTATACCTCAACAAGCTCAAGTCTAAGTTGCCCAAGAACGCCCAAGGCTTGCCTTGTACCCGCCACAGAATCTTGTTGAGTTGTTTGATCCTCAGCTCCAAGTTCCACAACGACCTGTCTCCTAAGAACGTCCACTGGGCCAAATACACCGACGGTCTCTTCACAACCAAGGACATCAACCTCATGGAAAGACAGTTGCTCTACCTCTTGAACTGGGACTTGCGTGTGGAAAACGACGACATGATCCGCATGTTGGACCTGTTCCTCGACCCTATCCGTTACGACCTCGTCAAGTCCACCAAGATGAGGAAGTACTTGTCCAAGAGAAAGGAAGAACAAGACGTCCACCACCAGAAATACCTCCACCAACTCCAGGTACCTTCCCAGCCCATGCTGCCAGAGCTGTTGCAACTGTTGCTGCCTCAACAACAACAGCAGCACTACAGACAACTCTCGTCCTCCTCCATCCTGTCGATGGCCTCTTCTGTCATGGATGGTTCTTCTTCCAGATCTTCCATCTCATCTCCTACACCTCAGGTGGATCCTATAATAGAGATGACTGCTCAAAAGGAGGAAATCGAGTTGAACAAGCTCTTGCAGAGATTGAACTCCAGTCACAAGCCGGTGCCTGCTGCCTACTAGTGATAGCGTGTTTGCGCTTGTGTTTGAGTTTTCCTGCTTTTGGTACTGGGTTTAAGTTTGGTTTTACGGTTACGGTGTAGTCTCGGGGATTCTACGTTTCAATTCTTCTGGTTATTATTATTATTACTATTACAATACATTGTACATCTTTAATCGTGTTGTAGCTTGAGTGTAATTTTTATCGTGTAGTCCGGTATATTTGAAGAGGCTCAACCCATCCCTTATAGTCCGAAACAAATACAATGGCTGTTATCCCTTTTGCACCCAATCGCGTCGGTCCTGCATATGCATTTCAACCTAGCTACACCGCTCCTGTGACATTATTTTCTAGTCACGGGGTCGCATAGTCCCGTTTGGAAAATGGAGTGATGTGATTGGTTGGAAATGAAAGTCGAGCAAAGCTGCCATAAAGCCAATAAATTAATAGATAGAGACAGGAGATATCGTGGAGGAATTCTCCCTGAAGTATGGGTAACTTCAGAACTAGCTCTTAATTTTTTTGAATCTTTTCTCTTTTAATATTATTCACAATAATTTGTGAAATATACAAAATATCCACATCTGTGAACATCATCTATTTACTTTACTTGAGAACAGAGAACAGGAACCACATACCGATTAATGGCTCGATAAATACTCTTGCTAGATTTCTTTGCTATCTAACTATCCTTATCTGTATACAATTAAATTGCTATACATCACGTGATTCCTCCAATGATATTAGTTGACACTCTTACCCGAACCGGAGTAGTTGAAGGTCGGAAATAACAATTTCCGGCTGAATCCACACCCTGATAAAAATAGGACCATCTAAGAAGGTCAAGCTGAAACACTATAACATTCAAATTCGTATCACCGCAATATTTGTCCTTTCAAGAAGACTCATGCCCAAAATTTTTCCCATTTTCAGTCCTTTACTTGCCTTCCCTTCGACCTTCTCCAAGTACTGTTCCCCCAGTTTTCCCGGATCTCGCAATCGCACACTTCCGACCAACCTCCAGAATAAAACGAGTGATCCTCAATAAGCAATTTGATAACCAGCTCATCATCAACTGACCCCAGAAAAGGACGGATTTTACATGGACACGTCTGCTTAGAAGCACATACAGATAGATCCCTGCCGCAGCATCACCTATTCCCGAAACGCCGACCCTTTTAGCATCTTTCCACACCTGTTTGAGTCATGAGTGTGCTATTTAGATTAGGGTTTCCGAAAGGAGTTAGGCACATCCACACCAGTGCCCGGCTACTCAAAGACGAGAAGTCGAAACAGTTGTTGAAGAACTTGGGGTTGTCTTTACAAAAAGGGAACATAAAGGCCGACGAACCCGATTCCCACGGACCTACACAAGACCCCCCTCAACAGCAAGAAACTGAAGACAAGAAAGCGGAAATAGAGACCAAATCCACAACTAATATCACCAACGACGATAGCACCACTACACAACCAGATTCAAGCGCTTCCAGTGCCGTTTCGGCCGCTTCGCAGCAGTACCAGGACAGCTTGAACAGACTCAATAATGCCTACGACACCATTTCTCACATGACCACAGATGACCTCTTGATCCAGGAAAACTTGGACCAGGGAAGACAACTCTTCTCTCATAACCCCCACCACTATGTGAATAGGAAGGAAATCATTCGCAGCTTGCCAGATGAACTTGATTTATTCAACCCAGATGAACTCAAGAGAATCGACGAACTTTACGACAAGTTGGCCATTCTCGACAGCGACAAGTCAGTACAGTTCAAGTACTACAAGAGGTACCTCAAGAAGTATGCTGATCCCGTTAGTGTGATGATCCAGGAATTCAACGGAGTCACCAAGAAGTTTAGGCTTTTGAGAAGAAAGGAGATGGAGAGCTTGAGCTTAGCTCCGGGAGCATATCTTTACCTCGAGAATCTTTTCGGAAGTCCTTACAACGTTGTGGGATTTGATAATAGCATAAGTGGATTACCATTAAGGACTGGAAAGCACAGATTAACCGAGAAGTGTTATCCACAAGAATTCATCGAAGACTTGCAGATGTTCCGTTCGAAGATTCCTATCCACAAGCGTGATTTGGATTTTGTGGAGCTGGAGGACTCGGCTACAAACATCAACCCACGTAAAGTTCTTGCATTTAGACCTCCCCCTTCACACGATGAGCAGCAAGTTGGAAGTGGTTTAGGGGCAGGTACTCTCCAAACTTCGGAACAAATCAATCAGTTTTTCAACAAGATTTACAGCAACTTGGAAGCTCCTCGCAACTCTATTAGCATCGATTCCATTGACAACTACAACTCGCTTGACCTTAATAACGAGGTTGTCATCAGAATCGAAAACGAGATTCTTCTCATGAAGAAGACCTTGCAACACGAAATCGAGACGTTCATGAAATCGTCATTGAACTCACGTATATTGATGTACAACGGTCAACACTTGAGACACAATCAGTATAGACTATGTGAATCAAAGTCGTCCAGTTCTATCAGCTCCGATTCGTTGTTAGTCATTAACTATAATCTCAAGGAGTTCAATCTTATCCCTAACTATGGATTGGTACTCAACACCTTGAAGCAGCGCAAGAACTTGAGGAATCATTTGTACAAGATATTCCTCATAAACTTGGAGGACCAGATCGATACCCTTTTCAGGATCAAGTACTATAATGAACGCGACATGAATAGATTCATGAAGAAGATCGCGAAGAACATTGGACATGTGATTAAATTCAAGCTCCAGAAACTATTTAAACCTTTCCAAGTGGCAAGCCAAGGTAAACGGGTTGCTACGGGAGAGACCAACCCCGTTGAATACGATGCACTCATCTTTAGTCCCTATCTCAATCGGTCGAATTGCTTCAAGCGGATTTATTGGTTAAATAATAGAGTTAGAAACTTTGATGACCTGGTTGTCAAAAGACCTAATGTGAACCGGAGAGGTGCCTTGACTGTCAACTGGAAGAATTTTGACAATTTGATTGAGTATTAATAGAGACGATAATGCATTTAATGAAGAAAAAGATTGGAGGGTAAACGATTATTTATAAAGTTATAGTTTAATTATTACTATTACGAATCTTTGATAAAATGTGTATAACAAGTCGGTGAAATAATGAGAAGACCGAGTCTGGCGAGTTAAACTTGTTGTCTTATCGTGTGGTAACTCAGATCCCCAGGTCGTGCACGAACCACAAATATTCACTGAAAAATTTCACCAAATCTGTAGTACTATCATTAATCACTTCATAGAAGCACTGCTAAACCAGGAAAATGGCCTATAAGAAAGTCGGACCACCACCCAAGAACCTTCCTCCTTTACCGAGGTTAAAGATCAGAAGACCCACCGTAGCAAAGGCAACCAACCAATGTTTTGTGCTTATGTCATCTTTATTGAACTGTTGGGCGTCTAACGGAGAAGGAGCATTGCAATGTTCTGGTTTCGAACACGACTTGAAGAGTTGTATGGAAGTACACAAGCCAGAGGCTGAGAGATGGAGTACGGTGAATTACCATGCCGGCAGATTATACCCTAAGCTTAGAGGAAAGGTCAACGATTAGATCTGATCGCTCAGTCAAGGCTATTGAAACAATCAGAAACCAGTTAGAACTGGATGAAAGGAAGTCGGTCGTACCCAATAGGAACGAAAGAATACGGAACAGTTACTTCATTGAAGTTCTCGGAGCTGGAGGCATAGGGTGGAAATCAAGGCATTTTCGAGAACAGATAATTGCCCTGATTCTAGCTTCTTTGTAAATATACCTACATGTGTTCAGAATAGAATCTCGAGCACACCATCCCTAGGAGTCTTAGACCCCATGGATACACCCTGTTATTATAGTTAATATTACATTGCATTTGAAATGATTGTACTGAAGTTTATTTTCTAAAGTGATATTCTCCCCTCCTTCTAGAGCTCAAAATGCCAAGCATCAGCTTCTGGAAGAACATTGCACTAGGTTGGAGCATGATTTGTTAGAATTTGGGGTAAGGAATATAATGATCTGATCACTTTTTAGTAGGATCACGAATTCAAAAAAAATACCTAGCACAGGTCTGACATTGTTAGTTGAGAACAACGGAGATATTAAGAGAAGAGACAGCGAAAGAATCAAAATCACCGAAATACACAATATGGGGAATGAACTCTAGGATTCATATTTAAAAGTGATTGACTGGAATATATCGTCCTGCATGGTCAGATACCATCCAAATTCTCCCTTGACAAGCCCATGATTCAAATATCCGATTGACAAACATACACTTCAAGAACAAATGACAATCCATGGGGGCTGATATTACAGGAAATTGCATTCATGACGAAAATCTCACCTGATGCAATAATGTAAGAATGGTATCAATGGTGTTCCTTAATGTTGCAGGAAATAGTTTTATATCTGGAAATCAAGGGCACTTGGATTTTATAGAGAGAATGGGATGATTCTGGATGATAATTGATCTTTCAAGGTTGCAGCTCTTGACCGCAAAATCGAATTACAATTAGAATACGACAGTAATTATAATTACAATTACTGGATCGGAAACACCCGCGATACAAAAAACACCAGGGTACTGTGAAAGCAACAGATATTTGATGAAGTACAGAGTCTAGGCGTTTGGGATCAAAGCGCCGGTACCGGCGCTGAACCGGCCTGATCGGGAACAAAGTACTATGCTTCAATGACCTACGTTCGTAAATGTTATCAGAGTAGCTTAAACTTAAATTATCAGCAAGATACTCTCCACGGTCTAGAACAAAAGGGTAGCAAAACTATTTTGCAAACGCGGAGAATAAATCAATGAAAGGTTGCGTTTTGCACCAATTAAAATCGAACGCAATGCATTAAACCCCTAGTGGAGGAGTAGATGTAGACCAAGCCTTCTTAGCGGCAAAGTGGGGGCACAGCCACTTTCAGGGAAACAGTATAAAGCCAATGCAACCATACCCTTGCTTTTAGGGAGGGGAAAGAAATGGTTAGTTGCTCGTATACGATTTCGGAGCCGAGAATCGGAGCCGGACCTTAGAGTTACGAAATAGGCTTTGAATGTGAGCCATTCGCACCCAAATCGAGACACCCACGTCACGTAGTAACAGATAACGGTAGAACCCCGGCCGAATACCCTAGTGGTCAAATAAGCAGGGTTTGTATTTGGGGTAGGAGCATTAGTAATACGGCAGGGCGCAAGAACGGCTTCGATTCTCAAAACTGCGACGGCTTTTATGGTGTATGTCCCGATTCATTGACTCATAGGTATGCTATAGAGAGCATGGACTAGAGATATCAAGGGTACTGCTGGTATGGATACTATAGCAGTTATATCGGGGTTCTGACTAATGCTGTCTACGGTATTTGACGTGTGACATCACCGCAACTTTGTAGATCCCGGAGTAGAGTGGAAAAGGGCGGAGACGTGTACAAGTCCGAGATGACGGAAATTTTTTCCGTGTCTATATAAGTAGAGAGATGTCCCCCGGTAACGGCGGTTCAAAGAGGGAAAAGTGTAGCATGGAGTAGAACGCGATCTGATTCGATCTTTACTATTCCAAGACTTGAACACATCCACACTAAAGACTATGGATGCTTATAAGTCATATCCCGATCTGGGTGCAAAAAGTGACGTGCCAAGAGATGTGCTTGACACAACTGATAGCGATGACAGGTCTAGAGAGATCGCACATGCAAGCGAAGAGGTGGCTGACACCACAGAAGAAGACCTCCACTCTTCAGATACCACCCCAGTTGCTTCAGAAACAGAAAACTCCGAAAAGGGGCTGTTGGCAGACCGTTTAGGAGATGCCCATCTCAACATCTTACCTAAGCGTAAGTTGATCATATGTCTAGCAGCGCTTTCGATGGGGCTCTTTATCTCGTTCTGTGATCAGACCGGTGTAACCATGGCGTTGCCACTGATAGCCAAGGACCTTAACGCAGAAACCACCATCAACTGGGCCAGTACAGCATCATTACTTGCCAACACAGTGTGTCAAGTACTCTTTGGCAGACTTGCCGACATCTTTGGCAGAAAGAACATTCTTTTGGCCTCATTAGGCTTATTAGCAGTGGCTGATTTGATCTGTGGTTTCGTCAAGACAGGGCCACAGTTCTTCGTCTTCAGAGCTTTCGCAGGTATTGGATCTGGAGGCACCCAGTCATTGACTATGGTGATGGTGAGTGACATCGTTACCTTAAAACAAAGAGGAAAATATCAGGGAATCCTTGGGGCTCAAGTAGGCTTAGGAAATGCATTAGGACCCTTCATCATGGCCGGATTCACCGAACACAACAGTTGGAGAAACTTCTACCACATGATGCCAGGCTTAATTCTTATAGCCATGGCAGTGATCTGGTACGTGATAGACGAAAAGAAGAATTCACAACAGCTTAGCACGGTGTTACTGAGAGCCGAAAAGTTCAAGAAGCTTGACTACTGGGGCTTGTTGTTCTCCACCGCCTCATTGACACTCTTGTTGGTTCCAATCAGTGGTGGAGGTTCTACCTATCTCTGGAACAGTACTTTGGTGATCGTGATGTTCATAGTGGGAGGGTTGTGTCTTGTGGTTTTCCTTATCATAGAATGGAAAGTCCCCAAGCTTCCCATGATCCCGTTAGCCCTCTTCACCCGTGGTCTGTTGTCGTTAGTTCTTGGCTCCAACTTCTTCTACGGAATGGCTTTCTATGGGTTCTTGTACTACCTCCCATATTATTTGCAGATTGTCCGTCTGTTGGATTCCATCCACTCGTCGATATTTCTTCTTCCCTTGGTGCTTCCCATGTCGTTAACATCGATTTTGGGAGGACAGCTTATCAGTTACTCGGGTCACTATAAATTTGTGATTCTCGCTGGTTACTCCATGTGGACATTGGCCTGTGGATTATTGCTTCTCTTCACAAAGAGCACCAACTACGGTGTGGTGGTTGTGGTATTGTTGATCATGGGATGTGGTGTTGGATGGACCTTCCAGCCTACCATGGTAGCGGCTCAGGCACTCTCTAAAAAGGCTGAAAGAGCAGTCGTTATTGGTGCCAGAAATGTGTTGAGATCCTTTGGTGGTGCTGTGGGAGTTGCTGTTGCATCATTAATCGTCAGCAATTCTCTATTGAAGGAAGTCAACACCCAAATCCTGTCAGGAGACCTGATCTTGACACCACTGTACTTGGAGTACATGAAAGACCATATCTATACCCGTATTGATTCCACCAACTTAAGCGATGCTCAGTTGGACCTCATCAAAACCATGTATATGAAATCCATCAGAAACTTCTTCATCTTGACCCTTCCGCTCATTGCATTGTGTCTTGTCAGTACCTTGTTTCTTAAAGACAATGGTTTGCACTGTATTGACGAGGTAAGGCCCGAAAAGGCGCCAGAGAAGGAAGAACCCAAAGTGTGACCCACTTAATAATTAATATTTAATTTATGCATTATATGATCCTCGAATGTAGTATTCTTTCATTGAAAGACAGTTTCAAAACCCGCTTTCGGAAGGGTCATCTTAGTAACTGCAGATGCATTAAAGTTTTTGTATTATCCGGAAAGTCTGGTCTCTACGAGTTGTACATACCACGTTTATTCAATCATTATTTTAAGCATAGATACTCAGACTCTATGGACGGTTGCCAAACAGAATCTTCAAGTTTTGGAGCATCTCCCTGATCTGCTCTTTGGTGGTATCCTTCGCGTTCTCGAAGCTGTCCTTGGCATTTTCGAAGTTGTTTTGAGCATACTCGAAGTATGAAGAGGGATCGAAATCCAAATCTAGATCAACGTAGTCTGCGGAACCCGAGTACTGCCCATAATCATCTTGAAACGCTTCCTTGACCACTGTTCTTCTCGGAAACAAACTTTCAAAGTTGGAGTTTCTGACAAACTTGACTGCATCTACGAGCCAATTGCCCGAATCATTGCCTTCGCTTTCTCCTGTGAACCACGTCTTCACAAGAAGTTTGATATAGGGCCAATCTTGTTTGACCAATCTATGGTAACCCCGCAAATAGATCATGAACACCAAACTGATCAACGAGAGTGTGACTACCGTTTTGATCGTGGTGATGATCAACCGGATCCAGATCCTAATGATCTTGCGTAGGAACTTATAGAGGAAATAGAACCATACTATGAGGAATGTAAGTGTGGTGATGTTGGGGTAGGTTTGGTAGGCATATATGAGGAATGAAATTGCCTGCCTTAAAGCTAAAGCCGTTGCTCTCGCAGTAAACTTACCGAGGCTGACTAGGATGTTTTCAAAAGACATGACAATGACAGAAGCTGGTATAATGTATCGAAGTTGTTGCAGATGTTCCACGTATTCTATTGATACTTGGGCTGGTATCACGTGAAAAGTGTCAAATTCCAATGTTGGGGTTACCCGGACTGGATCTAGGGCAGGACCCCAGTTTTTCTCACACTAGCACAAGCTTGGGTTACCCGGATTGCTCATCTCTATAAATACAACCAGAGTCCCATTTTCTTCGAAAGGCTCTTTTAGCTCTTTAGAAAGTTGCCTCCGGAAATTTGGCAATGGCCAGAAACATGGTCGGGGTTGTGCTGCTATGTTCGAGTCTGTGTTTTTTCTCTGCCTATTAACTTAGGAGGGTTCTTACGTGGGTGAGTAGTATTGCAGGTCCGATGGTGTTGTTAGTCAATTGTTGATAGTACGGACAGATAAAAGTGGCTACTAAGAATATTTTAAAGGTTAGAAACTTTCTAGTATCCCGTTATGTCACTACATTTTTCTTTGTTTCTAAGTTCGGCTTTGCTTCCCAGCCTGATATTGTACCGTAGTTTTTACGATAAAAAATTAGAATAGGATATACCAGAAAAGGGTATACGTATAGCCTCAGTAAGGGTCCCATTTGACAAATGTGCTGCAAACAGCGAAGAGAGAACCTAGGTCCCGGAGTACAGATACCGCCGTGCGGTTAAACCCAGTCCATGTCCGAGACTTTATCAAGTAGTCTCGACAAAATTAGAAATATCAGTTCGCTTCTAAAAATAAAGGGGACACTGATTACTAAAACGATAAGCTTTGAGGTGGTTCTACTCTCCACCAATGGGGTTTGAAAAACTGGCGAGTTCTTGTTTTTTGATGATCACCACTAGTTTATGTATTGTTGGTGGTGTTACAATTGAATTGAATCTCTTGATGCTTAGGTATGAAAGGTTCGGGCCGAAATGCATGTTTAAGCGCTTACTAACACGGAACTACGGAAGTCTTTGCACACCGGTTTCCGTTGAGACAGCTGGGTTGACTAAGTACGATCTCCGTGGCTGAGACCAAGTATACTCAAGTTATATGGTAAGGCATGACCTGTGATCCACAGCCTATTTTGTGCACCACTCCGTTTTTGCACCCATGCTAGATCACAATACTAGGGGTTTGGTTCTACCACTGGTGTCATGACCAACTGCCAAGGTTTAGACTGGTCACACCCTGGATCTGTACTCTTCCACAGCTTGATCTGGGTGACTACGCAGCTATCTTGGTGTGTTTCAGTATCAATTGAAATTTTGAACCATTCAATTTTAGAAGAATTTCTGCCAGATTTCGGGTGAGGAAACTCAAACACTAAAGTTTTTTGCCATATCCCGCCGCCCCTACCTTCGTAGCCCTTCGTAACCTTACTTCTATTGTGTTCTTATTGTCTAAACCATTTCCGTAGGACAGGGTCGTGTGCGCCCGGTTCCAAGTCATACAACCCCACTGTGTAAGTTCAGCAACATCTACAGGGTCTATGTGCAGTCGCGAATATATGTTTCTGGAGGTAGATATAGAAAAGGCTCAAACAGAATTATAGACACGAGTGATCTTCCCTACATTTCGGTGGAACCTAGCATATCCAGAGGTCGAAACAGTAAGTATTACATGTGGGAGAACCTGCAATATGCGTCTGGCTTTTTTTGCCAGTTCAGAGCATCTTTTTTGCCTAAACCCTGATGTCTTGAATCAAGGAGCACTCATAAAGTGTCAAACCAAATGAACCAAGACAATCAGCACCAAGAGAACTAGTACTAACATCTCCAGCTGGACGAATCCCATTCTTCCAAAAGCTTGCACCCAATCCACTGTCCTTCTTTGAAATCACCTTATAGAAGAAATCAGCCTCGAAATCCAACCTGAAACGCACCACCCAACGTCTAGGAGTCGTCGTTTGATTTACTGATAAACTTCTCGTCTGAATACCATCCAAAACACAGACTTGTACCTCGCCATTTTCATAATAAGAGCAGGTTCAGACCCAACTATAGACATTCCTTCTAGGGCTTCCGTATTTATTCAGCATATGCATATCAAATGTCACACCTTTTCCTGAGAAAGAAACCGCCCCAATTGTCGAATCTTGAGGAACTTCAGCAGACTTACGATGACTGCTGCAACCTCTCGATCAAGTACATTACCTTAGAAGAGCAGCAGAAAATCGAGGACGCATTAAAGGGCTGGAAAAGCTTGCACACTTCGTTGCTCTTCAAGATCGAGGTTTTCGAGAAGCAAGCCTACAAGTACAACAATAATGAATTGAGCATCCTCCTGGAATTAAAAGGGATCAGGGACGAAAACATCAGGCATTTGATCAGAGTCCAGATGCGAGTGGACGAGTCCAATCGAAAGCGTGCGGCTCAGCCTACAATTGCATTACCACCACAGTCCAATAACATGAGACCGGCTACCAAGTCGACAAGCTCATCTATGTCAGTGCCTTCGCTTAGAAACAATGCGCAAAGACTGTCTATGAACACTACCAGCACTAATAGGCCGATGTTGAAATCGCTAAGACCTTCTAGTGGATCGTCTTCAGGTTTATCTAAAGCCAACAGCAATCATGCGTCTCAAGCTGCATCTGTATCGTGGCCCAAACCTCCTGCCAAAGTAGAGCTGGTAAACCCCAAGGCAACCAGGTCTTCTGATAGCCTATTAGAGGACTTCGACCAGAATTCTGTAGACGTGGGTAATAATTGGGAACGCATTAATCACAACGACGATTCTAGAACCTCGCTGAGCTTATCTGCCATCTCTACAGAATATGAGCCCAACCTCATTGACTTAGATGTACCAGGCCCTAACAACGCCGAGGATGAATATCATTACCAAAACAATAACGACGTGCTTCAGGACTATTTTCGTCAGGACCACGATGAACCTCATAGCACATTAGAAGATTTAACACTTCAAAATGCTCCTCCTCCGCCAAAGGTGGCACCACCACCACCCCCACCTCCCAGAATCAGAGTGAACCATAGCAGCACTGGAAATATTCTCAATAAGGTTCTGACATCTGGAAACTACGTTTCCAAGAGCTATTCTGATGTATCACAAGCGGCACTGACTTTGCAGCCTTCTCCTCCTCAGTTGCATCCCAGTGCTTCTCAACTGGCTCTGAACATTTCAAACCTAAACCTGACTCCGCTTCAAGCGGCTACTATAGTGACTCAGAACCAGTCACAGAGTCAGCCCAAAACCTACATCTACAATAAACCCAAGCCAATGAACATCAATGCGTTGATGAAAAACACTTCAAAGGCTAAACCAAAAACTACTACTACTACCACAACCGCCACCACAACTCAAGCAAAACCAAGAGCTAAAGTACAGCCTAAACTCAAACCAGCGAGCAATATCTCTTACAACTATGTGAAGCCTGGTCAGCAAAAGAATCCTTCACCTACAAGAAAGCCAGTGAAGCAAGCAGTCAAAAACAGGTCTCCAAGGTCCAGTATAACTGGTACTACAACGAACGGTGCTTCGAAAGAACCATCACCCAAAGAAGATTCTCCACCAAAGGAACTTACTTTGGAAGAAGAGGAAGACTTGTTCATTCAGAACATTAAGGGCATAGACCAAGTGGCTGCGAAGCAGATCTTGAACGACATTGTTGTGAAAGGAGATGAAGTTTACTGGGACGATGTGGTTGGATTGGAAAGCGCAAAGAACTCTCTTAAGGAAGCAGTGGTGTATCCATTTTTGAGACCTGACTTGTTCAAGGGTTTACGTGAGCCAACTAGAGGTATGCTTCTCTTTGGGCCACCGGGAACAGGTAAAACCATGTTGGCCAGAGCCGTTGCTACTGAATCGAGATCGACGTTCTTTTCCATCAGTGCCTCTTCATTAACTTCGAAGTACTTGGGAGAGTCAGAAAAATTGGTCAAGGCATTGTTCTTGCTTGCGAGAAAATTGGCTCCTTCTATTGTTTTTGTCGACGAGATTGATTCGTTGTTGAGTTCTAGAACAGAGGGAGAGGTTGAGAGTTCAAGGCGTATCAAAAATGAGTTCTTGGTGCAGTGGTCTGAATTGTCTAGTGCAGCTGCTGGAAGGGAGTCTGAAGACGTTTCCCGAGTGCTTATCTTGGGAGCAACCAATTTGCCATGGTCTATAGATGAAGCTGCTCGGAGAAGATTCGTCAGAAGGCAGTACATTCCTTTGCCAGAAGATGAGACCAGGAAGACACAAATCATCAAGTTGCTTAAATACCAAAACAACACTTTGTCAGATGAGGATTTCGACGAGTTGATCGAGTTAACTCAAGGCTTCAGTGGTTCTGATATCACGGCACTTGCTAAGGACTCTGCTATGGGACCTTTGAGATCCTTGGGAGACGCTTTGTTGCTGACTGCCACGGAAAACATCAGACCCATCAACTTGGATGATTTCAAGAACAGTTTGAAGTACATTAGGCCCAGTGTTTCCAGTGAGGGATTGGAGCAATATGAAAATTGGGCGGTCAAATTTGGGTCGTCAGGAGCATAGATACTTATCAAGCGCAAACGAATTATATTAAGGTGCATATTTTTCACGAGAAGACTAGAAAGCGCATCTAGAGCAGCATGGTTCCAGTTTAGCCGGTTGATTTGTCAGAGCCAAGGTCTGGTTCTTTAGTGGCAGTGATAAACGTTCTTGTGAAGGTGGCTTAAAGGCGTCAAACCCAGCAATCACCACTATTGCTTCTTCGTAGCAGGGAAAATATAGGCGGGGTGCGGTGGAGGATTCGATCATCATGTATAGAGTAGAAGCTGTGTCGTCGACACTGCCAGAGTGTGGTTGTACTAATAGATATATATGCTGCAAAGCCGTTGTAGAGTTTTCATGTTGAGAACGATCTAGCGTGATAATAGGATTCTATTCCACGGATAGTGGAGGTAATTGTTTTACGGCACATGCACGTCCTGGAGGGACGTCAACGAACAACAGGACGGCTTTTTAGATGTTGATATATTTTCGTGCATATTTCCTAAAGCAGGCCCTCTAAAGTCAAGTGTCTTGGCTCAAGT
Source organism: Kodamaea sp. yHQL451 (assembly GCA_030578635.1). Taxonomy (NCBI): domain Eukaryota; kingdom Fungi; phylum Ascomycota; class Pichiomycetes; order Serinales; family Debaryomycetaceae; genus Kodamaea; species Kodamaea sp. yHQL451. The sequence continues at coordinate 187,906 of JAKTXX010000022.1, forward strand.
GTTAAGCGGGTTCAGTTGTTTCACTAACAATCAGGATCACCAGAGATAAGGTACCTAGGCTGACGGATTTCGACGGAGTTCATACACAATAGCTGCCCGTGAGCTTGCGACAATAGCACCCGTGGTTATGACATTTGGCAAATGTTTCAGACTGGGGAGACAAAGGTTTAGAGGAAAGCTTACCGCAACGAAGGTGCTTGCATCAATAGCTAAAAGGTACAAGAAGCCGTAGGGCATTTTCCAACGCCGTTAGGTCTGGTATGGATATTTCAAAGACCGGGAGTAGTACTAATCAAAAATAGTCTTCTGTTGCGTATGGTAGTCTAGGAAAGGTGACAATCCTGAGTGAGATCCAAACCAGAACAAGAGAAGAAAGGGCATAAAAAAACCATGAGGCAAGAGCAAGAGGAAACAGAAATACCAGGGATGAGTGGCAGGAAATAATCACGTCCCGAGGGTTAGAGGTGGTGGTTAGTCACAGTGGTGGTTAGTCACAGTGGTGGTTATTCTCTGGTTAAGCTCTGGTCATCCCTGGTTAGGTGAGGATATTTCTGGCAAAATTTAAGGCAGGTGGGGGCTCGGGAAAATAGACCTTCATCGAAGCAAATCCCTTAGCGGGCCTGGTGAACTGCACTTGGTCTGACGTTTGGTCCAACAGTGCTCAACAATAGAGTAGTGGGTGTAGCAGAGTTAGATGCAAAACGCATGGTGATGAGCCTTGGATCTGGTTGTTTCTGGAGCGCCTATTATCCGGCGAAGAACAATAGAACCGAGCCCTGGTGACCGGGTAGGGCGTTTTAGTAAGGGCAGGTCATGTGTGCTAGAGATAAAAAAAAGAGTGAGACAGAAATCAAGAAACAGAGGTCAGGCGGAAAGCACTTGTGTAATTGAATTTTGTAAAGACTTAACTCGTAAAGATCGGACTGGAATACGCAGCAAGGCGGTGTAAGGCAAGGCGGTGTACAGTAAGGCGGCGTGAGGCAAGGCGGAGTGGTGTCAAGCACAGCAGCATACCCCAGTACGTCCAGCGTAATCCAGGGCATACAGCACAGTGTACAGCACAGTGTACAGCACGGTGTACCGTGTACAGCACCTTACAGCGCCATACAGCAAAGTGGATCTGAGAGCACATATCCAGTGTATCTAGAGGAGGGGTTGGGTGCGGACTTGGTCTGACGCCGCAATTAAAGTTTTAGACACTTCTAGTGCATTGTTCGGTGTGGAGGCTATTGTTTGCGGGTAGGAGTATCACCCGGAAATGTTGAATGTGCAGAACCGTGGAAAACTGCCAGAACAAAAAACGTTCAGCTGGGGACCGGAACATCATAGATTTTGGCTCCAAATGCAACGGAAATGTCAACAGAAACCCGAGAACAGCCAACACGTCGAACAACCCTGATTGGGAAGAATTACCAACCTTCGCAGGGCTAAGTCCAGTATGTACGGGAAATCTGGCCACTGGAATATTATTGAGTCGTTTTTCGAAATTTTCAAGTCTTTTTTGGCTACGTTTGGGGGATCCCAACCGTAACCCAACGGGTGACGGGGCTGGTGGTACTAGTTGTCGCATAAACAGCCTAAATTAGAAGTTACAAAGTGAATTAAATGGATCTGGCGATCGGTAGATCTTTGTGCGTGTATGTAGGGAAACGGTGGGTAGATGCAAATCGGGGCGTTCCAGGAGATGGGTGGAATTAAGCGGGCGACACTTGCAACAGCGGTTCAATTTATGCGAAGAAATAGGTGGGTAGACCGGGGTAGTTGGAGTCGGGAGTACATTTCTGGTAATTTTTTTGATGTTTCAAGAGGTTTAGAGTTATTGCAAGAGTATTCTGAGACCATTTAGGGTGTTTACACCTTCCTCGGCAGGACCTAAGCCATATGTACCCCCAGATCGATCTCTACATGGTACATCTTTTACGGATCTGTTATGCGATACGTATAAGGGCATCTGTATAGGCACTACCGGTAATTGATGTTATAAATCCGTAGTACTTTGGATACTTTGTATAGACTTCGGCGGCTACCAATACCAATGAGGAAACGCGGTTGGAGTTAGAAGGGTCGAGGGGTGACACAAAACAACTCCGACCAAACTAAGACAATACCGACGCAATGCGTGAGTGCATGTACGAGCTTCCTGTACATGTCAACATGTGGCCTTTGAAGGGTTATAATGAGCATTGGACGACCTAGGAAAGGTTTTAGTGGCTTGTAGGCGCGATCGGATCAGGACGATTATTCTCCGATGGGCGAGAAGAAGGAAAGAAGGTGGAAAAGAGCAGCAAGGGTAGGAGAAAAAACGATGAGATGAGTTGGAGCACAGGTGGGGTGCACTATGATCTCATTGGAGGTCTTCAGGATGTGGCTGGACAACGTTTCTTCGCTACGCTAAGAAAATAGTAGTGTCCACAATAGCTAAGTAAATATCGTCTGCCTCAAAAAGGAGGAGAACGGAAACTTTGGGAGAATAACGCAAGTTCCCACGCTTGACTACAGCCTCGGAAACGATGCCAAATTCATCCCAGATTTTAGACCAAGCGTCTGGATAATAATTTTGTATAAGCTGATTTTGAAACTCGGTACCAAAAAAACACTACAGGTTCCCCGGGATCTAACTGATCGTCAGTAACATGAAATTACGTACTAACTGAAACCCAATTATAGTCGTAAATGCGCTACCACCTCTAGATCGCGATGGTCTCTATACTCAAAGATTAATGATCAACTTTAAACGCCTGGGCGAAATCCCTAACCTGGCATGTGCGCTACCAAACGTACAGCATCTCGTAAACTCGGTCCCCCATCGCCATCTTTCTGCACCCAAGCCTTCCGCAACCAAGCTCCACCATCGCTAGATCCCACATAGAGTCCATCTTCACCGACCGATGCTACCAAACCCTCGTGGATCGGCACCAAAACTCGGTTATTTGCAGCTTATTAGCATCTGGTCCACGGTGTTCCGGGTTTATTGGGGGATTTACCGACGATGGCAAACTGGCTGGACCGTTCCAGAATTATGCGGTAAATTCTCCACATCAAAACACGGCTGCGTCTGCTGGGGGACTTTTCACTCTGGCGTTGTGTTTGTTTCTGTTTTTTTGGGTCGGTCGTACCGCCTGTGGTGAGTCTCGTATTTTTCGGCGTCTTCGGTCCGAAATGGACAAGTTGCCGACTTTCTAGATCTCGCTCCTCTGCTGGTTACCTAGAGTATGAAGCACCGAGTCTTAGGCTTATGAACAAGTCGAGGTCTCGCGCCTGTACTAGTCAAGTTTGGTTTCTTCCAAACCTTATTCTTGAAGAATATTTTCTGGGGCAAGTAGGATATTTTTCAAGCAGGAATATTTTTTGGTGTAAAAGTTTATTTTAGTTCTTGTTTCGTGCATTGCATGCATGGTCGTTATTTTTTTCCGAATTTCTGGGTGACTTTTTTTTTTTTGGTTTCTGGGAGTCTCTTTTAATGGCTTTTGCTACCAATCGATTTTATTTATTTTGTTCTACCCAAGCTAATCTAAGATTATACTAGTCTAGGACTGCCAGTAGATGCCCTGATTGGGCCGGCTCTGCTACACCACCTTCAATTACATTTGCAATTATACCGCCCACCTCGCGGTGCTCTGCTTTTTGCTGTGCGTGCTGCCTTTTGCGGTGCGTCCCCATGCTGCATTTGCATTCATATATATAAGGCTCGATATCGCCTCGTAGTCAACCTCTATTTTGAGATCATAGGATCCGTCTACCGGTAACTACTAATACAGACCGTCTCCCTCCAGTTGTCTTCGAACTACAAAGACTTTCTTCCATCCATTATATCTTCACATACACGAGACCCGTTCCATCCCATCGGTGTCATTCCTGTTTCATACATAAACCTTTAAGAACCCCACTATTTCAATTTGGCTCATCCCATTTCATCTTTTACCACCGGTCATCCAGTCTAGTTCCTCATATTACGGAACACTTCTTGTCTCGATTGTTTAGCTTACTCCAAAAGAAATTGCTCACAATAGCTAACCGCCTGGCCCAGTCTTTATTGTTGACTTCGTACCTGCTTATCCTATTTTTTTCGTTTATTAAGTGCTTGTTCCTCCGGCCCCCAAACGTTTTGCATCAACTCTTTTGACCAGAGTTCTCCAACACCCTCCAGGCCATCCGTACCAACCACATCCACCGGCCTTATGCTCTCCTTAATGTCCAACCACCCTTTTCTTCCCCACGATGCTCGACCCGCACGGGACCCTCAAGGAAGGCCTGTTTCTCACACCGCCATTCCTCCCATACAGAGTCCCGAGGAGTACCAGAGGGTTGAATATCCACCTACTGGCGAGGCTTCGGCCACCACATCGCCATCCGCACATCAGGCCGTCCAACAGCCCGTTTGGCCTCCCCAGGACCACCAGGACTACTTCCAGTACACCCCATCGCGGTACTACCATCCGCAACAGGGAGAACCTCTCCCTACGCACCAGGGACGCGCTCTCTCTACGTCGCTGCTGCCCCCGTTAGCATACGCTCCCCAGGCCCAGTACTACTATTACCACCAGGCAAAACAGGTGGAGCTCCAACAGGCCAGCCTGCTTGGACTGGCACTGGCCCAACCCATACAGCCCCAACAAGGCCAACCCGGCGTCGCTAGCTCATCGCAGAACCCCCAGAACCTCGCGGGAATCCCCAGCATACAACCTCAGCCTCTAGCGGGAACATACCAACCCTACGGCCAACCTCCTACTGGATATGCTCCTCAGTCCCAGTACGTCTACTACCAGAACGGCGGATATCCCGGCATGGTACATCCTTCCGGCGGAAACATCGCGGGACCCTCGCTAGGCCAGCCTCACTACGCTCCAGGAGCTCTCCCTGGCATTGGCCAACCTCTTCCTAAACGCAAGCTGAAACAGTCCACCACCTGGTCTTCCAAAGAAGACAAGCTCTTGCGAGAACTCAAAGAGGTCCAGAAACTCGGCTGGAGAGAGATCCTGACGTTTTTCCAAGACAGAACTCCCAACGCATGCCAGTTCCGCTGGAGACGTATTATCAGCGGTACCAGTACTGGCACCAGCATCCACACCCTCCATCTCCAGGGCTCCGACAAGCTCAAGAAGAAGTCACATCATTCCATCAACTTCTTGCTTAACTAGACCTGCTCCTTCTCTCACGACGCCACGATAGACTGTAATACACCTAATACACATTCTTAATACCCGTATCATATGCCATCGCCAGTGGTATCTACTCGTAAACCACCACTATCGTGCCTTAAATGGATCGGAATCTCCGAGGCCTGTATATTCCCTCTACCTACTGGGCGGTGACGGACAGGTTGCACGTCAGCCATGTTGGAAGGCCTAAACCAGCGTCAATGTGAAATTGCAACAATAGAATGGATCCATCTAGACCGAACTTAATTGGGAAGCTTATCCGCTGGTCATTAAGGTCGGTATCATGCCTACAGACGTACGCCAGTCATCGAGTTTCTTCTTTGCACAGCATGCAGCTCCCACCGGTTGCTCGCATAGCTGTCCCACATCTCTGATACGGCATGTGTACTGGTAGCAGTTTCACAGTGTCCATACCACCTCTACACATTAATCTATAGTTATAACTAGGTCTTCTCGATTGTGCTGTACCAAAACGCCATACATTCTCCCACGTAAACGAGGGCATCCGCTGGATTCGGCACAGGGTCGGGTATGCCAGGTTCCGCCATAGAACTCTATTGCCCTCATCGCCATGTCGGCGGTTGCTATTGTATTGGCTCCTGGAATTCTATTTCGCCCGAGAACAAGGTCCAGACTCGGGCCTACACTGTTTCAGATCACTCGCACAAGGAGGGTATGCTGAAGCCTACATTCTCAGTAGGGTTTGGGGCTAGGGGAAAAGGAAAAACAAAACGCCGAAGCGGTGAAAACTGTGCAGCACAGGACCTGAAACACTTTGACCCGGTGGTTGGTTACTGGGGAAAAAATACTTCCCGCTATTGTAGACCATGTCTGCCTTCCGTTGTCTGTTCCACACGTCCCACATGCTCTCCGGAAACACGGTTTCTTTGTCGTAGTACGTCTGTTAGCGGGTGTCTGCTGTACCATAGTGGTGAACAATGCTCATCTCCATCCAAGTTGGCCTTGTGCGCCTAGCGTCTTCCGGCAGGATGCACTCTGTCTGCACCGCATGGCCCCGATTTACGATCGTGCTGCACACCTCTGCGCCATGCCGGGTTTGTAATGTTGCCCCTGGATGAGCATTGGAAAAAGCTTAAACCTCACGGAGGCTGCTTGTTGCTGCGTTGCCTACAGCGGATAGGTGCATCTCTGGACGGCAACTAATGGTTTTAGCCAGATCGTTAGCCCTACATTCCCTGGTGACACTGGAATAGCGTTTGGAGGTGGAAATTACCGGGGTACTACAACCAGAGTTGTCAGTTACTGTGCTACAACCTTGTTTCGTGCTCCTATTTGGTGGGTTGCTCAGGACATCCCTGGTCATCTCTTGCTCTGCGCTGAAAGGCCCTGTCATCGAAGCAACTAAGAAACCACCGGTTACCCAAAGTGCTCTGCGTCGTCTCCTCTTCACCGTCTAATGTGATGGCGCAGACATGTCGCTTAGGATTCATGTCTGAGGCAATCGCGACAATATCGTCTAAGCCTGGGTATTGTAAATTTGGTCCATACTAAGACTTAACTTTTGGCTGTGTTCCAAATAGGAGATGATTCCTGGCTGTATCGGTCGAAGGGAACCAGACGGGCAATAAAGGTACCGCCGAATGGACTGGAACTGTAGAGGTCTTGTGAGGTGTATGTGCAGGCATTGTACGTCTTGCATCCTGATGTATAACTGGAAGGAATAAACTGGATTGGAATTAGTCGGATTGGTACGACAGAAACTCTTTCCTTGCCCTATTGTGAAAAGCTTCGTAGGATTTCCAAGGAACTCTTGCCCGTTTGGGCAACAATTAGCCTATTATGTAGTCTGGGCATTTACACCCATTCTACAAAGATAGACATTGTTCCATTCGGTACTATAGAACGCCCAAAAATCTTTGTTCAAGTTTCACTTCGGTTGATACCTTTCGGATGAGCTGTCTTCGGGAAAAATTCCTCTTTTACTTCCGAGGAAGTCTCTTTAGAATGTAATTAGAGTTTCAGCTCTCCAGAGTGTCCTCTAGAGCGCAAAATAAGCGGTGAAATGCCTTCCTCTTTCAGTATTATTGAGCCTAGACTTCCAACAGAGAGAAGTGAAAATCTCGATTTTGGGTTGGCGGAAACTTTTAATTGTTCGATGGGATACTGGCGGGAACTACCCTTTTGATGGCATTTATCCTCAGTTCCTTTGTTGTCTATTTTTGGCAAGGCATTTTGGAGAAATCCAGCATCTCTATCGACAATTTTGATCAGGTATCGGCAAGACTCCATGTGTCTCTAAAAAACCTTTCGACAGTTAACGAATATTGAAGAAACATCGATAAGATGGAATCGATACATCCAGCTAGGTCCTAAGCCATGAAACCCTGAAGTTTTCCGAACTGGTGATGTTGAAATATTTTGATGGTGAAAAATCTGGAATATTAAAATAGGAGATTCGGCGAAAACTGGCGAGAAGCTTCTTCAAAAAACCTGGCAGATGTTCTGGAAGCACATATGGAAGGAGACTTTTCGTTCTATTTTGCCGCCTCTGAAGCGAACCCAACGTTGCCCCAGGAACTTCGTTCAACCATACCCGCCTTTTGCTTCAAAACGCCTGGAAAGATCATAAGTTTAACCAGGATGACCCCGTTTTCAAAAGATGTCTTAGAAACAGTGCACTCTAGGGTACGAGGGCACCAGCGCTCCACATAAAAGGACCTTTTTCACGGCACCAGTTGCACTTTCGGGTTTTTACATACCTCACAACCCAAGGGCGTTTAGTCCGCTTGGACGCGTTGTCTTGAGGTCACGTCTTGGGTAGTTGCAAATTTATTATGGAATGCCGGTGTAATCAGAATGTAATCAGAAAAAACAAGTCCGGCCTTGCAAACCGGGCGGAATTCCGAAGTGCCCAAGTCCAGAGCTCCAACAAACGCCCAAGTGACCCGGGCAACACCCATAACGTCCCAAGATCGGGATAGTAAGGGCTCAGCCCCGAGAAGCACCGGTGTTCCCACGCAGCTGGCGTGTGGATCAATTAAATCTTTTCTACTCAAACATCACCAGAAGTCACCACCAGAAACAGGCAGCGTTTGGCAAGCGTTATTTTGACGCACAGCGTCTATGCTTAGCTGTGCAGCGTCGGTTTTGAAGCATTTGTATTTTGCCAGTTTGGGGTGTTGATTCAACTGAGAAATACGTCGGGACGGCTGCGTTTCCGGAAGGCTTAGACCTGAGTTGGGTTGTCAAGCAGAGGTGGTTTTTGGCGTTACCTGCAACCACGCCCTATGGAGCTGTTGGTGCAGTTAGCGAATGAGACCTGCTTGACCGCGTGTCTCGTATCCAGCATATGTGCGTAACTGCACATGGAGAGGCAGAAAGAGAAATGGGAGGCAAAGTGGACAGCTACGATACATAAGCTCTACGGTGAGGAGAACCCACACATTCTGGGTATATCGGCGATGTTGTATTGGATTTTATTATCAGCTGGGTCAGTCGGTCTATCTTATCGCGCCCGTTGGAAATCTCCCATTTGTTATGGCAGTATGCACTACCGCCTATATATGCTTAGTAAGGTCCGAGATCTATATGCTTGTAGTACGTGAATATGGCATGATTTTTTGCTTACTGCTGGCGGTATTATCTCAACGTTCCGTGGCTAGTGACGCACTCCAGTAACACAAAACCTTATTTGGGCCATCACGCGTCAGCAAAACCAATCGTACTTGAACAGTGCTGCATGCACCAGTATTTTTTGACGAAAAAAGCAAAGCCATAATATATATTGCATAATTATCTGTAAGACTACATGTACCACGATCCCCAGATCGAGTTATTTTTCCGTTCCCCGTTAGAGATGTACCTTTCGAGACAGAGTTATCCTCCACCCTGCCCCACCCACAATAGCAAGCAAGATCGACCAGGGCATCGATCCTCGGTGGAGCTGAGCAGCGGCCGCCAGCCAAGCTCCGCGCTGGTGCCATGGTGTTGAGAAGCTCGTTGTCATGTACGGTGTTCGAGTCACTTTCTTCGCAGCCTGCGGTTTGCAATTTGAGGCAGGGGCACTTGAAATGCCTCTACCGATCGTTCTTGAGTCGTGGGATACGAGCAGAAAGAACGAATCCAGATGGGAGGGTGTAGTGAGAGGCTATGCCCCTCTTGTAGATATCTCTGTATATAGCTGTGTAACGACGATATTTGTGTGAATTATACCGAGTTTCCACGATAAGAAGATCCGCAACAGGCCCAGATCGATACCAGGACAAACCACTTGGCACAGCGATGAACAGCCAGTAAATTTTCACCCACTCACCCTCCAAGACTCTAGACCTCGGCACCAACGCCTCCTATTGCTTCCACTTGCGAAATTTCACCGTGGTTTCCACAGGCATACAGTATACTGGGTCGATCTGGCTGAAACCGTACCGTTTATGGCCTATCAACGAGAGCCCCGCAATTCCGAAACAAGTGTGGTAGATATCGGTCTGGTTTTCTGGCCGGTCGCTGATGCCTCCAGCGGGGTCCTGGCACGAGAGAATGAACTGCTCGAGCTTGTTGAGATCTACCCAGTGGGTCTTGCCAAAAATCGCTAGCGACAGAAGCACCCACCACGAGTAACACACGTCGGGAAGCTTCTCAGGTCTGCCGTTAAAACCTCCAGACGGTAACACCTGACGTTCGCTCAACCAGTTACTGAGCTTGGTATCGTCTTCGATCAAGTCCAATCGGTCACAGATGGCGAGCGACCCGATACACGTAAACACCTGTGCCGCATGGCTTTCACTGCCTGGTACCATGCCAAACGCCCCATCGAAGTTCTGGCATCTCATGATGAACTGGACCGCTTGGTCGGCGATTTCTGGAGTCAACTCGCCCAAGATCAGCAACAGCAGGAGCGCGGTATACGAGAACCGTGTGTCGACCTCGCCAAAAGCGTCTCCCTGGAAACTACCGTTGGCCTGTTGCAACCCTGTGATAAACCGCACTATCCGGTCCTTCTTGTCTTGGCTCAACACTTTTAGATTAATATCGTATAACAGGAGCACCTGGAGTGCCAGGAGGGTCGAAAGAATGTGGGCATCATGGCGTGGAAATGCTCCAAAACCGCCATTGCGCTCGTCCCAACAGCTTAGCACATATTCCTCCACGCTTTGCTGCTGGAGGTTTGTCTTTAACTCGTTCATGATTACGAGTGCGGTGGCGCCCCAGTAGAGCCCATTCATCCGGAGATGTTCGCTGAGCCAGTACTCGTAGGAGCGGTGGGAGTCCTGCTCGATCACATAATCAATATGTTTCTGCTTGAGGAATTGTTCAGGTGGTTGCGTTGGAGTAGCCATCTTGGTTGGCCTTTAGAGATAGGTTGATAGAGTGCAAATGTTAATACAACAGTCAGACTGCACACTGCACGAATGAACGGTAAAACGTTTCCTGCATATTACGCGGTTGGCGTACTGCACATTATGCCACTTACCTCTCCTGTACACTGCGCCCCACCTTCTATGTCCTGCACACTGCGCCTCCATCACATACACTGCGAGATCACCTACACTGCAACATCACCTACATTGCACCATCATCAATCTTTACCCACACATATATTTTCTATATCTCTTCCATTCCATCTGCATCACTAGACCCCTCTAATCTCTGTAATGCACCCATGAAACAACATCTCTAATTAATAAACGAATTCTAGATGAAACAGTGTGGGGTTAATTCGCTCACGAGAATATCGAGTCGATGCCGCAAATCGTAGCCAAAGATCGGCCATGCTGTTTCACTTCCAACATTCCGGCGGCCTCGGCTAGAATTTACCAAGAAAACTCTGTTTTACTGCCGGCCGATCATGCGATGCCAGGGACTCCGAAGCACCACGCAAAATCTCGGGCAAGAACATGCGAGACCCCTAATTGGGCGATTATGGGTGTGCAAATCCACTCCAATATACTTGTAGCCATTCTGCGCGTCTAGCAGAAGTTATAAACCTCTTTAAAAATACACCTCCTTGAACTCAAACCTTTTCCCACTGGGAAAATACTCTACGTAGTTCATTTTTCTGGTGCTGGTGCCGACTAACCTGCCGACATTGACCACTTTGCACCCGTTGTAGGTTACTTCAAAATTTTCCACATTTGCATCGTGGAGAATAAGAACCGTGGGAAGTGGCTCGATTCGTAAAACATGGTCATAATTGGCATTCACCAACTTCAACTCCTTTAGGAAAGGCTGGAGGGTTCCTTGGTCCAATATTGTCTTGACCAACTTTCTGGCCTGCTTTATTTTTTCAGGAATGTGCAGTTCTCCGTCGTGTTGCTTGACTAGGTTGGTAATTCTTTCGTCCTCGGTTTTCTCGGCCAACTCACGCTTGAGCCTCTGTTCCTCCAATTGCAAATCGTGTTCAAACACTATGTCGTTGCGTTTGAGTTTGCCCATGAGATCGTCCTTAAGAATCACTATTTCCTGCGACAAATAGTTGATTCGGAACGGGTTCCAGCTCAACACCAAGTTTCCTTTGGGAAGTAACTTCTCGAGCCTATTTACAAAAACCCCGGGGATTTTTCTCTGGGGTAAATAGTTAAGGTTGGAGCTCCCTAAAGAATAGGTCGTCTGCCATGGATCGTTCTTTCCTGGTATTAACACCAATTTACAGTTTCTGACGATGTTTGGGAATTTTGAGAGGATGTTGGAAAGGTTATCAAAATTGCTCTTGTAGTTCTCCGAGTTAGAAATACTCGAAACCGAAGAGTTGGTTGAAGTAAGTGGCTTAGACACAAATGAGCCCACCATTATAATAGCGAGTGGAGGTGCCATTGCCGGTATTGACTCGTTGCCTTCTATGATTGAATTTTCAATCTTCTGGAAGAGTTTCTTTAACCCGTCCAACACTCTGAACGAGTCCAAAAAGCAGTCAGATCCAAGCATCACTAACTTGTGGTCTGCAAGACTCTTTTCCAACACCACGAGTTTCTTCTTGTATGCCTTGTTAATCTTCAAGATCTTATCGTTGTTGATTTTGTTACCACTGGTGCTTCCGTTGAAGTCCTTGTGCATTCCCAAGAAATCGACGTTTCCATAATTTTCGTTGCTGATGTCTCTTCTTTCTGCGGGAGGGTGTCCCATGACACTTACATGGAAACATCCTCCGATGTAGTCGTTCAAACTGTTGGAGTTTCCCCCGCTTGCAGAGTAAATTCCTTCGACCACCACAAACATTCCTACACAGTAGAAAGAGCCCTCAGACTTGTAGGTTTGCGATATGTTCAACTCGATGTAGTCAGTAGAGTCTTCTAGTATGTAGTCTCCGTTGGCGTTTTTGGATAACAAACCGAACAAAATGAACTTGACCCCATCTCGTCCTAACACGTTCTTGATGAGCGTGATCTCGTTTGTTCCTGTTTTTTCTGCTCCATTGGCGATAGATTTCGATAAGAGCGAAATGCTGGAATACGATGCCTTCTGGAAATTCTCGTGTCGAGACAATCGGTCAGCAAGCAAGTTGTACCGGTTATGGAAGAGCTCGACGGTGGCCTGGAGATTAGTGGCTAGACCGTCTGCCAAAGACTTGCCCTTGGCTGCAGAAGCCACCAAACCGAACTGTTTTCTGTGTCTGTCAAACTTGAACTTGGGTTGTTCGTCGGGGTTGATGATACGGAAGTAGTCTTGCCAGTTAATGGGCTGGTCCTCCTCCACGTCTGCTATAGTGTCCAGACGCCCTGCTTTCTGGGGAACATCGCTGGATTCTGAAATTGAATTTGTTTTGGCAGCCTTCTTGTTGATCTCCTTGAGGACCTGTTTCAAGCCAGGACCATCAAAGAAGAGGCCCCGGTCCTCAACCTTCCATACCCGTGCAATTTCTTCTATGAACAGCTGTGATTTGGGACCTTTCCAGTCTGATCCGAACTTGTAGCTGATAGTTTCAGTAAGGGCTGTTAACGCGTCAGTTTGAATATTGAGCCCGTGTTTTTTGGAGAGAATACGGTAGGCTATGGGCCTGAGGTTCAGTGGCTGGAGCCTGATGGGTAGCGAGCCAGATCCGTCCATTGTGTCGTCTGATGTGTTCTTGAGAAGAGATGGTGATGTTACGCGTCTGAAAATAAAGTACGCGATGTTGATGTTGAGTCACGTGAAAAGCTTCAAATTGGTACTGGCTTAGCACAATAGAGGCTGAACCGGAAATGGAGGCGTTGAATGGCTCGTGAAACATCCTTACTACACCATATAGAGAGACCCTAGTAAATCAGATAAGAAGTACTGGTTGAATTTTTACAAAAAGAGCAAACCAGCGACCACTCGAAGGTGCATAACGAGAATTCGCACCCAAATTTGTTATATTATTGACATTACTAATTTTTTGTAAGAGACGAGCACTAGGAGCACATGATGACTACGGGGCTTAATGCTAAAGCCCTTACGGCACTCTCTTCAAGACCACTTGCTTTAGTGGAAGGCAAGAAACTTTGAGCCTCGATTCAGCCTCCATCAAACCCTAATATATTCCGTCTTCATTAGGGTAATGGAGCCGAACTATCGTTGTGTCGGAAGTGATAAGGTTGCTTGGGTCTATGTGTCACCCAAGACAGCAAGAACAGTCAACTGCTTGATATGAACGGCACGACTGGGCTCAGCAAGGCCCGAGTTTCTCCGAAAGAAAAAACGCCACAAGGCTTGAAGTCGTTATCTAGAATTAACGGTACAATACAGGAAGAAACTCGAGAGTTGAGAGTATCTTCAGTAAGCAATGCAGATGGGATAAACAGAACTGCAAGAGCTAAATAATTCTGCCTGTTGAAATCAATTTGGTTAGCCTTGCTGCGAAATAGTACTGCGAGATCGGACTTAGCCAGTGTCGGACTAAGTATACCGACCGGTTTTTCCGAGTTTCAACTTATGTCAGACCAGCTTTCAGACACTGACGTATGTTTGGATGTCAGGGCCCGAAATGGCTATGAATTAGTCTGCACGATTAAATCCACCTTGTCCAAGAAGCCTCACACGATTGTCAGAGAACTCGGGAAGCTTTCCGTATTGGAGTCTTGGCACTTCATACCTTGCACCACCGTTGGTAGAATATGTGAAAATACATCTTACACGGTTCAAACTTTTTTGACACCTTTAACGTGGTAAGAAATACAATCACCGGATACAGACACTAGCATACACCCGGCGTTACATTGCCGAGACATATCAAAATGTCTCTGTGAATTCATGAAATTAAAGCGATTTTAGTTGCATCATATTGCATTTAAGTGCACAGTGGATACGAGATGAAATTCCAAGTCCTCAATGTATTCGTTCAGACCAAGTATATATTCCAATCGAAGGCGGTCAAAAGGCACCTATCAAGGTTAACAGGAATATTTGAGAAATACCTAGCCGTAGGGATTGTTATTTCTGTATTCTAGATGTACTTTCCATCAATTTCTCGCTTCAACTTCTGGTAATACCCTCCAAGGTTGGGTAATCCCTTACTCGAAAAGCTCTGCAATACATCGCCGTCAGCTCTATATTCAAACAACAACTTTATCTTGGCACACAATTCATTTATAATGTTCATCTTGAACAACAACTTGTGCTTTTTGAGATACAACTTGCGTATTCTTGCAGCTTCATCGACAGAAGAGTTGGTCTTTGGATTCAACACGAGCAATGTGGAGGTCAACTCCTTCACTTTGGCATCTTTCTTTGCTTTGGCAGATTGCAAATGATCGTTCAATTCCTGAAAGAATGCATTTGCTATTGAATTATCTATTTGCTCCACTGTGACATTTCCATCAATATTACGTGTTTTCAAAAACAGAATTTCCTTGTCGATCTTGCCCGATATCGTGTCAAAAATTTCGTCAGCTTTTAGGAGCTGTGTATCTATAGGAGCAATCGTGTATCCCAAAAATTTTCGTATCCTTCTATACTCGTCAAGATTCTGTGATATGGCGGCGTTGATTCTAAGCGATTCCTTTGAAGTATTGAAACGTTCATTTTCGTACTTTTCTTTGATGGAAGTTAGTTTGACTTTGATTTCGTTCTGGATTTCGAGGTTACGGATTTCAGATTCCTTCTCCACCAATTCTTTATTGCGATACTCCAAAGAGCTTTTGAGACTGTCCAACAGTAGTTCTAGGTCCGCTAATTTCTGGCTTTTTTCATCTAGTTCGGCCGTCTGATTCTTGACTTTGCGTTCTCGAGCTGTAATCTCGTGACGCTCATAATCGATCTCTTTGCGCAAGCTTTCAAGTTCCAAAGAAAGTTCTCGATTTTTCTGGCTGATCTCAAAGTTTTCTTTCTCAAGCGTTCGAATCTTGACTGTTTCCTCTTCCTCTCGTTTCTGTAACAAATCTCTTGACTTTTTGCCAGAGTATTCCAAATCTCTAATTATTATGTTTAATTCATTTATAGTGGTGCTATGTTTTTGCTCGAGTATTCTTATATCCTCGGTGTACTTCTGCTCCAACTGGTTGTACCTTGATAGTTCCTCTCCACGAGTTCTGGCCTCTCCCGTAGTGTAATCATGCCTACCTAGATCAGTCAAATTAGAAGGCTGTGGCTCAAATGATACTCTCTTCAGCTCTCGGTGAGCTGGATAGCTTACGTCTCTGTACAGCTCTCTATTACTATGACCGAGTAAATTCTTTAAGTCTTCCACATTTGAGTCGTCTGTCTCATGCTTTTCCAAATTAAAATTTGAAAGGTACCCTCTAAGGCGTGAAAAGAGGCCGTGCTTGTCGTCGGCAGGTGATGGTCGTTTCTTCTGTATCCTATTCTTAGTAAGTATTATACCAGACTTTGGATCGGGATCAACAGATTTGTACAATCCGCGCGGTTCTACCTTGTTTGTATTGAAACGCGACGGAAGAGCCTTGATAGGTGATAACAAATACTTATTCCTTCTGTTGTCTGGTCTTGAAGTGGAACTGGAGTCTAACTTGGTCTTGATATCAATATTTGTTCTGTATTTGTTCTGATTCGAATATGCATTGAAGGCAGAGTCTGTTCCCGAATTCAAATCCCGTAACTCGCTTCTTCTTCCGTATTGGTCTGGTAATGTTTCAGAATACCTCAGAGTGGAACCTATACCATTTATATCGACTTTTCGCCTATGATCTAGAGTGGGTCCGCTATATGTCGGCCTAAGGTAGTCCTTTTCGGCCGGTTTTTCGGAGCTTCTTCGAGCTCGATTGCTGCTCAAATATCGACTCAGTGTTTCTGGCTCGGTCCTTATGAAGTCTCCTAGTCTTGCCGTATCATGGAATACTTGTCTGTCTTTCTTTGAAGTTTCTGTGGAGTTGAAAAATCGGTCTTTGTCTCCGAAAGAAGGATAAATGCCATTTCTGTTGTCCTGAACAGTGTCGTACTCTCGTTTGGCTCCAAATCTGCCTGAAAACCGTTTCGAACTCATGTCAATTGAATGTATGGATTGGTGTGTTTTGATCTCTAAGACGTGTTTGATGTGTGGTTTGTTACGTGATGTATCACGTAAGTGGGCACGTGAGAACGGCTTTTCTAAATCACATGACTGATTAGTGCTCACATTCTATTATTTTCGCTTATTCTTACGGCTTAAACCATATTCTTATCTGATAAAAAGTCCGCGCTTTTTTTGACAAGAAAATGTCTGCATGTGTCAGGGAGCTGTTCCTATTTGAGCATTGTTGCAAAACTGAAATCCATTTGCCATAAAAGAAACGCATGGCGCAGAGTCGGCAGAGTTCGGCAACGCCAAGGTCGGAACCCTCCGGGTGTTATGCAGCTTCAAGCAAGGGTGTGCATTACTTGTTATCACTTCACATGTATTAATCTATAGAGGTTAGAACAGGGTTAATTGGAACTGAAACACGTTTCATAGAGAACATTTTGGCTAGGCAGCAAGAGTCATATTACTAATGGTCATAAATAAGTAGAATGAAGTGTCTCGGGGCTGTTTATACATCGACCCTCGATGTGCGAGAAGTAGAAGTACTTACTTGGTAAGAACTGGCCGTATCTCTCTTTTCCTGAGGAGGCAATTCGTCAATACATTGCAATCCTCGGTCCTTGATGAAAAAGATCGTAACCAAGCAGAAGGCCATGAATGGAATGAGCATGTAGTAGTAGTTGTGAAGTGCATCGACGTACAAGTCGCGTACATACTTGACCTGGTCAGGATCCAATCCTTCTGTGGAAACACTCTGATAGATGTGCTTCTTCAAGGTTGAAATGTAAGAAGGCGAAAGCACAGACTTGGCTTTCTCGGTATTCAACTCTTTCAAGATGGTATTGCTAACAATAGTAGATCCAAGTGCAATTCCAACACAGCCACCCAAAGATCTCATGACATTTCGAGTTGAAATGACCACTGCTCTGTCTGATTTCTTGGATTGAGCCTGGACTGCAACCATAGAGGGCTGGAACGACCATCCCACCCCAGTACCCATAATCAAGAGTGAGAGCACGTTTATGCCATCACCAATAGTTCTTGTCCAGAGAACAAGCAAACAGCATCCAATCAACCAGAGACTAAATCCGACGCCAACAACATAAATGTAGTGGCCCGTAAGCGAAATAACCTGGCCAGCAATTGTAGACATTACTGCCTGGCACAAGACCAAAGGAAGAACAAAAATCGATGTATGGATAGCATCTTTGCCTTTAACAATCTGAAAGTAATCAGGAAGATAGTATGTGAAACTGAAGTAAGCAGCACCAAAAAAGAAGTTGGATACTAATAACAAGCACAACGAAGGGTTCTTGAATAATCTCAAGGGAATCATGGGAAGCTCAGGAACCTTCCATTCCACTAGCACAAATACAATACACATGAGTCCTCCAACTATGAACATGACAATTACCAAGGCACTATCCCATGCATATGTAGAACCACCGCCACTAATAGGAACCAAGAGTAACGTTAATCCGGCAGTAATACAAAAGATGCCCAAGTAATCTATCTTCTTGAACTTGTCCTTCTTCGACAACACTCCACTCAACTGTTGTCCTCTCCCGTCTATGAGGAAGTAAATTGCAACCATTGCCAAAACGCATAATGGTGCAAGTGTATAGTAGAACCCTCTCCAATAATCTCTCTTGATGAAACCGGCCATCAAAAACGGACCAATGGCATTACCTATTCCCACTGAAGATCCAAGAATACCTTGGTATTTTCCTCTTTGTTTGAGCGAAACGATATCACTAAGGATCACCATACTCAATGAAGAGACTCCGCCGTTTCCTATACCTGCAAGAGCTCTGAAGATAAAGAATTGCACTCCAGTTTTTGTAACCCCACATGCCACATCTCCTATAGCCAAGATTGCCAAGCAGGTTAATAGCACATTCTTTCTTCCAAAAATATCTGACAATCTTCCAAAGAGCACTTGACATACGGTATTTGCAAGCAAGGAAGCAGTACCAGCCCAATTAATTGAGTTTTGAGCATGCAAGTCTTTTCCTATCTGTGGTAAGGCAACAGTAATACCAGTTTGGTCTGCAAAAGAAATAATACTTGCAAGTGAAAGTGCAAGAAGACAGATAACAATCTGCTTTGTCTTGAGTTCGTTGCAATGGACGTCTCCAAGTTTCTCCGAAAGCTCAGCGATCTGTTTCTCGGAAACGATTGCAAATTGCTTGTGTTTGTCCTTTCCTACTACGACCACGCTGTGAGACGAGCCATGGATCGTAGCACTATCAGAACTGTTTCTATCAGACATGATAATTTTTGAACGCTTCGAAATAGTAGGAAATTATTCAGTTTATATTGATCCAGTGAAATACTCAGCTGAAATGCCACTATGGTCCTGAAATATCTTGAGTATACTAACCAAGATGATATAATTCGAAGCAAAGGCTATGTTGAATCAAGCAACTCAATCTAGCAGAGAGTTGAATATAAATACAGGTCTGACAATAAACTCTGAATTTTCGGCTATTGCTCGATAGGCTGCTTAGGCCTATGGCTCCTAAGCGTTCCGGTTTTCTCCTTAGCGCAAGTAGTAGTCTCTCTGTCTATCATGGTACTAGACCATTAGGCTTAATTAGTAATTTCCCGCTTAGACTAACGCATTTCATACCTCTACCCCTATGGCTCGACTATTGTTGCACTTCTGTCTTCATCCCTGCTGCACTTATGCCTTTGCACAACCGTTTTCCTCCCACCCGCAACCGCTAGGGCCTAATGCGTTGCAGCCCTCTGGCTCGTTTGAAACCATTTTGCAAAGTCGCAGCCATTCTAGAACAAAGCCTTTCCAACGGCAAGTGTCCAGACGCCAGATTTCGACTGGCTCATTTCACTTCAGCCTCGTCTCCAGACACTTTTCACCTCCAAGATACGTCAAGGTGCGTGTGCTTCACATAATTAAGCTTCCACGAGGTTGGCAGATGGCCCCTCCGGGCAAGTGCCACTGGGAAAACAGCTCGTATCACTTCCCGTGGGCCGGTACCGAGCATTAAGCCCTCTGGAATCGCCCCACAAGTCAAGCCTCCTCTCCAACTGAAACACAACGTGCCATCCAGATCCTCTGCCATTCAAGTGGCCTGGTGAGCCTTGATTCTCCCCAGATAACAGTCACTTTGTTCCGGTAACACATCAAAAGTTCTATAGTGTCCCGCAACGGTCCCACATTTCGGAAAGCGCCTTTTTCTTCGCCAGTCCTGTACCTGTTATTGTTCGTGTCTCGGAATAATTAAAGCTTGACACACTTCATTTCAGCCAGTTTTCTTGGTACACTTTTCAGGGTAAGGGAGACGTTACTCAGCCTTCTGCTACCCTCAGCCCGATTTTGCCCCCTAGCATTCGGCATTTCATGTGAATCTCGGGCCACTTTTCTTGTGTGCCCGTTGTTCGCCCAAAATGTAACCCGACTTTGCTTCTGCCATGCCCTTGTTGACTCGGCTTGTATGGCTTAGGTGAAGCCACACGCCCGAGACGGCTACACTTCCTAAATCAGACTTGCGCCCGCTCTTAACCCTTCAGGGGAAGTCCTCTTGGGGGTATTGCAATCCAAGCCCTCCAATCACAAAAGAGCCTCACAATACTCTAGACCTGGCGTAGCACTTATTGTACACCTCCAAGCTGGATTACGCGAGATGCTTGAGATCAACGCTCTTGTTGTTCGAGCACTCATCTAGGAACACTTTGACCTTGCACTGAAACCTCAGACTTGGCAAGTTTCAGTGGTGCTTGCTCGACTGTATCGTACCAAATCAACTTTCTTGTCAATTATGATAGGAGATTAGTAGTTTAGCCGTTGAGGCAGTTTAAAGTTTAGCACGCATGAACGTTAACAATACATTTTTCAACATCAAACATATGTTTTAAGTATCTGAGGCTATCGAAGACGCAAGTGGCTTAAATTTCACCCTCTAACTGGGGCACTTAGAACCGCCACTAGGGTATTTCGTAGGCTTATTGAACCGCAGCCACACATAATCCTAGTACTCTTTTATAAACGCCGTTATCGCTTTCTTGGCATCCAGCGATTCGTGTTTTGGCACCTTTTAGATAGAACAGATAAGAGGAAAATTCTTAGTTTTGGTAATGCAGGGATACGTCAAGCCCCAGAAAAATAGTCTATTAGGTTAGACTAACTCAACTACGTTTATTCCTTATCGGCATGCATTAATTAGATAGTTGGTTTGTAGATTTTGTACACCAAGATTATGAACTTTATTATCCAACTTTGGAATGGCGGCATATAATAGCAAGTACGAAGAAAGCTGGCGCAAAATATGTGGTGGTTTATGCATGAAAACTCTAAATCTAACCCCCAATATCAATTTCGCCGCACAACTCAATACGAGTGCTGCTTGACGCAATGTACACTTTGTATGTCCCAGTCTGAATTATCCATTCTTGACTAAGGGTATCCCAAATACTCATATCTCTGTGTAACAATTTGAACTGGACCTTTGCTGAATCTCCTGGCTCCAAAAACACCTTTTCAAATCCTCTCAATATTTTGGGGGGTGATGGGACCACCGTGCTTGGCAACTCAAGGTATAATTGCGCTACATAGCCTCCACCATACTTCCCATCATTCTTGATTAGAACACTGACCTCATACAACACATCCCACAATGCGGGATTTCCTCCAAGGCCGCCTCCTGCAATGGAAGGGGCTGCTTTGTAGTCTGGTTTATAATTTTTTGGGAAATCAAAATTATCACCGTCCTCCAAAGTGCGTACGTTCTCATTGTACAAGAAAGGGTAAATGTAACCTGGAACCGGCTCAAATTCTTCATGGGGGAAGAGTGCATCTTCTGGATCACAAACATCATCCTCTACGTTGTGGTAGACAGGAAGATAGTCTTCTGGATATGGTACGTATTCACTGGGCGCATCAACTTCCCTTATGAGCAAATCGCATACTTTAAATTTGGTGTACGAAAGCCCATATCCAAATTCGTATCTTGGCTTAATATTATGCTTGTCAAAAAACCGGTAATCCAAATAGATATCTCGATCAAAATTGTCTTGGGGGTTAACATCATCTCCAAGATTTTCTAGAATAGGGACATAGTGCTGTTTTTTCCTAGCAATAGTAAAAGGTAATCTACCTGAGGGATTCGTATCGCCAAATATGACATCTGCAATTGCTTGCCCAACAAACTGACCTAATGGAGGGGCATATACTACTGCCACCACGTTGTCTAGCTCTACCCATTTTTCCATATCCACAGGTCCCACAGAGTTAACCACAACGACAGTCTTTCGGCACTTATTCGCAACTGCTGCAATCAAATCATCACCATTGTGCCACAAGGATAGGTTTCGACGGTCGCCATAGTTCTGATCAACTTCAATGTATCCCTCACCCGAGTTAGCATTAACAATTACTACTGCTAAATCTGCGTACTCGGCTAATTCAGAGGCTCGTTCTAAATTCCAGGCATCCCTGGTATGATCAACTACTATTCCCTCGCTCCTAGCCTTTCCGACAATTGCATCTAAAGGTGTGATTACAAAAGGATTGTTTACGGCGGCAGAACCCCAACCAGATGTAAGTACTCCGTCAACACATTTCTGATCTTTGCAATTAATTCCATGCGGATCGATTCCAGCTGCAACACCGGCGACTAGCATTCTCTTTACTCCATCGGATTTCGCAATTGGTAAATTGTGACCGTAGTTTTTCAACAAGACTATGGCCTCTCTTGCAACTGCTAAGGCTGTCTTTTCGCTGAAATCTGAGCGGGAATCTTGATGCCAATTTTGTTGTACTATCGGACCATAGTGTTGGTAGGGAAATTGCTGACCATATGTATGGTGAGTCCAAGAATTAAAATTGGGGATCTCAGCTTCGTCTGGTAAGGAGATGGACTTGATGGCAAAAAAAGGCGCAATGATACGGGTTGCCATATCATCAAGACGTTTCTGAGGTAAAGTGCCATTATAGATGGCCCTGGTTAACAAAGGACCCCAATAGGATTTGCCTGTAAGCCATTCATCAAAAACTTCACCAGGCATGGTCATATCGAGGCCAGCAAGTGCAGAGTACACCCCCGTGTGCTGAGCACCCCAGTCAGACATTACAAAGCCTTGAAACCCTAATTCCTCTTTCAAGAGGTAGTTCAATAGATATGAGTTCTCACAGGCATAGCTGTTATTTACCATATTGTACGAACACATCACACTCCCTACCCCAGCCTTTACAGCGTCGGCGAAGGGCCACATGTACACTTCATGCATCGCCCGGTCTCCAATATTAGCACTTATGGACTGTTTAACCTGATCCCAACCGTTTTGGTCCCATTCGCCCACCTGGCGGAAATGCTCCTGTTCATTACCAACCAAGTGTCTGACAGTTGCAACAACACCTTCATCCTGAATTCCTTCAATAGTGGCAGCACCAGCAACACCCTGCAAGTAAGGGTCGGCCCCGAACCCTTCCCAATTACGACCACCAGCAGCCTTAAGGCCAATTGGCCCAATGGTAGGTCCTAAAGCAACATGGACCCCCTTCTTCTTATGTTCTCTTCCGATAGCTTTTCCTCTAAGATAGATCAATGCCTTGTTAAATGTAGCTCCGGCTGCCAACCCGGAGGGAAAGTGTGTAACGAAATCAGCGAATCTGACACCCTGTGGCCCGTCTTGAATACAGAGGTTTGGAATTCCAAGCCTTGGTACTGATCCAGTATTACCAATACATGGACCAGAACCCCAACCAGTCCCCGTGGTCAAGTTAACCTTTTCCGTAATAGACATCTTCTGGACGATCTTACGGGCAGACGAGTATGCCCTCTGCCACACATCTTCGATTCTCCCACCTAGTGCTAAAGGAGAGTTAGTAAGAATTCATACGCCGCTAAAACCATTTTGTTGCAAAAAAAGTAGGACACGTAAGTGCCTCCAAAGAAGAATGGTAGCACAAACGAGATGGATAGTAGCCTGGAGACTTGAACGTGTCACTCTGGTCACCCTTTTCAGCGATATTAGTCAAAGGGACCTCTTCGTGGTAACCTCTTTTATTATGGCTTCTCTTCCCGCCTTCAAAAGATGAATTGAGGACGAACTGAGCACCTCCAAAATCGTGTTGAAACACATTGCCAAGACTGCTCAGATTGAGTATAGTGGCACTGACATATTCAGAAACACACAACACTGTGATCAAACCTGTAATATAAGTTCGAATCAACATCTTACTTGTTCTGAGTAGAAGAAGATTTTTATGATAAAAAGACAGCAAGAAAAGTACTCCCATATGGCGGATCGTAGATTTTACGGGGCTTTTCTATCCATTTCACCCAAGCCAAAACTTGCACTAAATTAGTAGTGTACTGATTTAATCTAAGTCATTGATGTTAGTGATCAAAAGTACTCTATCCTCTTTGAAGTATACGATGGTTTCATGATTATTGATACAAGATGTATTTATAGAATGCTATTAAATTTGGTCTTGAAGAAGTATTAGTTATACATGCTTAGGTGCTCATTCTGGCTGTCACCTGAACTGGGGTCAATACGTTAGGTGCAGCTGTGGTACTTATGGAAGCCGTCTCAATATCGAGCTGAGAGAGAGTAGACGATTTCTTCAAGTTCGAAGGACTTCCGGCTATGGAAGGATTGGAGTTGTTGAGGTGGATTGATAACAAGGTTGCTTTGGAGGAGTAAGTCGATGGCATCTCCATCTTGTTAGTTAGGTTCTGGTTGTTGCTTAGTGGTGATCCAGGAATCTTCGCTAATGACCCTACGCTATTCGTATCAGATTGAACCACAGTCGGCGAGGTAGGGAATACATTGTGGGAAAGGTCGTATTTGCGTTTGTGGGAATCTTCATTCTCGTCATTTTCATCGCTGACTTTGATGGCAGAAAACGGTTCCATCAACGCTTCAAGCGTATGTGATCTGCGATGTCCCTTAGGCTCTGGAGACGAAGTCGCTTGAGTGCTTGAGCCAGTAGCAAATTCATTATACAATGTGTTCACTTCATAATCAGTAGAGCTTTCCCGCGTATGCGACTTAAACTGATTAAAATATTTTTCCAAGTACTTGAATGCTCCCTCTGCGTCTAGTAATATAGCTCCTTCAAAGTACCCAGGTCTAGAATCGTCTATCTTCATGTTATTTTTGTACTTGACTCCATTAAATAAGTTGAAAAGATCGCCTCGATAATTCTTAGGTAACTTGTTCGTTGACAAGTAAACATTGTTGAACTTTTGAGGGTTTTTAATGAACTGAAGAACAATTGGCTTCAATGATTGTAAGTCCTCGAGCTCGTTTCTTCTCAAATCTATTTTCTCTAAGGAGCTCAATTTTTCCAACCCAGTCAAATCAACAAGCTTGTTATTGTTGAAGTTCAATGCAGACAATAAGTGGAGATTGTCGGGAAGGTTCCGCAAATTGGTAATATAGTTGTCTGAAAAATTAAGATACTTGACATTTACCAACTGATCCAAACCTTCGGGTATGTCTTCCAAAAGATTATTTGAGAGGTTGAGTTTGACAAGATTTGATAATGGTTTGAAAATAAAAGAAGGAATTGAAGTAATAGAGGTTTCGGAAACGGTCAATTGTTTAAGGTACGACCATTTGCTATCAGGTAAAGTGTGATAGTCTTTGGCGGGAGATGTAACAGGGATTTCGGAAAAGAACGATTCTTTGGGTAAGGAGCCAGCTCCTGAAGTTGTGGTCGCTCTTTTACGTTTGGGATACCTGAAAGCACTATTACCGGCTTGTACAGTATCATATTCTGTGAATGTATCATCTGTAGCCAATCCAGGTAACGCTGTTGTCGAATGAAAGAACTCGCTCTTTCGCGTTTGCTTGTGGGTGTTGAAACTAGACCGTCCCGACTCATCGTCTATCACGAGGTTGAACAAGATTTCGTTAATGGAACTGATCTTGGAGTTTCTAACAATCAAAATACGAAGCTGTTCACTCAAGATGTGCCATCCAAACACCTCATTAGGGTCGTAGTCCACAATCTCCAAGACCTGCAAGTTCCTGAACATTCGAAGTGGTACGGAGGTATCACAGGGATATTCTTCGTAGGACGAAATACTATTTATCTTGGTCTTCGGCGTGAGTACCAAACATGGGATCTTGGTGAATGATGAGTACAAGTACTTGATGTCTTTGTTGATGATTTTGGGGTCTTTGCTCATTGAAAATGAACGCCAGTACAAGGATGCACTGGAGACTATGGACTTCATGGAGTTGATAGATGAAATAGATCTGGTATCACTGTCAAAATGTTTTGAAGAACGTGCATTGTTAGCCATGAACGAGATGAAGGTAGGCTCATGGTTAGGGTTGTCAAGCTTGACATTGAGAGGCCCCACTTCCACACCCAAGGGAGAAGTATCAATTCTCTCGGTGATATAGTAAAGATGGTGGATAGTGAATGTCAACCGCAACGGCTTGACCTTGATGTTCGTGGTTCTGTTTTTGGAGAAGCACAATAATCCGTTGGCAAGCGCTTCTTCGTTCCGACGGATGTATGTGGAGAGTCTTTGGATGTACACATCGCCTTCGATGGTTTCATTGTAGCCAAAAGTCCCCATGACTGTATGCGAATTCGATGTTCTCTGGGCAGACGAAGTGTGAGGATACCCGATATGTCGTAGATAGGTTTTATGGGTTGTCTATAGTTTGATAGTCACTTTTATCTCTTTAGATTGTGAAACACTCTTCGTTAATTTTCTCGATCAATATTTGCCACAATTTGCCGTTTCAAACTGGCCTGAACTGCAGAGATCCGTACCACCGTCTGGTATCTCTTAGAATCGGCACGCGTCGAGTTGGTGCTTGGTATGTGCGCAGCTGATCTGGCTCGTGCTTTGTTGTGAATCTGGAACAAAATTAATTTTTCCTGATCCTTGAGTCTTTGTTTGTTTATATTTTACACCAGATTAAGCTCGATAATTTAAGTGCGAAAAAGCATAAATCCCAATAGTAACCCCAGAAACTTGACGGTTGCGTTGCTCTAGCGAATTATAGTTTATGTGTCTAGACACGTACCTCAGCCACTCAAAGTAGAGGTCTAGACTTTCTGATTTTGTTCAATATAACTAAAAGAGACCTACTGGTATGTTTGGGTATGGAATATGAGCCACAGAACCTCTGTTCTTATCTCCACACAATAAGGCGATGAGATTCTAGAAGCTGAAACAAGCGAATTATGCGACTAGAGAATCGGTCATAAACTTCACATTTGACCTACGTGCAAAACTGTATTTATAAATATACATTCAATAAAGGGTATCATATAAAATTCACACGACTAAGGAGCGATTTAAATAAAGTTTAAACAATATTGTATTCACTAATTAGCTGCTGCTACGCTAGATAATCACATCAACATTCTGGACTATCTGAAACCTCATACAAATTGCAATTAAAATGTTCACCCGTTTCGAATAATTGTCTGACTCCTAAGCTTCAATTCCCTCACTGCGGACAGAACTCGTCTGGTCAGTAGAATCGTACATGCTGGATTGAGAAGGGTCGATCTGGCTGGTGCGCACACTTGCAGCATAAGTACTGTTAGCTGCAGTGGGTTGGACTGAGAGCCTTTCCATAATGGAGGCAGGAGGAATTCCTGCAGTGCTAGAATTGGTATCAATACTCCTTCTTCTTCTACGACGTGAAGAGCTTGCCAAGGTCACAATTGACTCACTGTCTCGGTCTGGGAAAGCGTGCAAGAGTGGGGGTTGTGCGGACGTCACGTAGTTCGTGGTGTATGTGCTAGGCGCGATAGACGTCTCTGCCGTAGAAGCATTCAACGAGTTCTGGTCGAGGTTATTATCACTAAGAATTGAGGGAGATTTTGTAGATTGAACCAGAATAATCGACTTAAGCGGTGTGGTACTGATGTTGTCGGAGTTCGTCGTCATCTGATCACTATCACTCGTAGGCCCACCTTCTCCTTCTCCATCGCCCTGATCACTATCAAACGAGTATTGGGTACTGCTGTAGGAATGTTTTTCTCTGGTGGGATCACGAGAGTTCCGAAATTGTGAAGAATGGGTAGAATGTGGTGTCTGTGAAGGGTGTACTTCGGCACTAGACGACGTGGGGTGACGGTCGTGCTTGGTTCTGATGGGATACCCTGTATCTACACGAGATGAATGTGATTCATGTCTGGCACTTCTTGGAGCTAATGAACCGCTTTCCCTGGTCTGTCCCTGCATCAACCGTCTGACCCACCCAAACCTGTTCTTGATCTGACGCCTGTCGGACCCGTGGAGCTGGTTATGGCTATCATCCTGAGAAGGAATGCGTATATTCTGCGATGCTGATTGTGGATTGGAAGCTGTGCTTGCTTGTGACGTGGCGGGTCGTGAAGTAGAAGGCGGTTTTGGCTGTGATGTGTGGTTCTGTGACTGGTGTTGTTGAGACTGGCGGCTTTGGCTCTGTCTGGTCTGCGATGGGGTTCCGCTCAGCCCACTTTCATCCTGGTTCTGCTGTACCTGGGACATCTATAAGTGGAGGTGCTCAGATAATATAATAGGCTTCGTTAGACCTTTGACTCCTCAAGAATGGGTCTAGTTAAATCGATATGGCAGTTCTGTTGTAATAAATAGTGCTCAGCTCATATAACCGATATTGATTTTATTTACAATTTCTGAACGTGTATAGTGCGATCTCTAAACTGTGGGGATATATTACAATAGTAGGGGACAAAGAAAACAAAGGGGCTCAGAAAAAAACAGGGTTCAATTTCAGTGAGAAAGACAAACTCTACGTACTATTAAACAAGGTTTGATGTACATTGCTTTGGAACCCAACTAGGTCAATACTGTTAGGAGGCTGTGGTTTGCCGAGAACCAAAAAAAAATGCGCAAACCCGGAATCGAACCGGGGGCCCAACGATGGCAACGTTGGATTTTACCACTAAACCATTTGCGCGAGAAAGCTCCGCGACGGGGAATTGAACCCCGGTCTACCACGCGACAAGCGGTAATTC